>CM026562.1:12413752-12539087 GCA_015143295.1 Tetracentron sinense | reverse complement strand
AAGTTCGAGAAATATTCAAAGAAGAAATTCCTATCTCGTTCCCTCTGTACAGTAAAGTGTTAATTCATTAGTTTTTATGCTTAGGGGCTCGACCCATAAAACTTCTTTTCTAGCCAAAATGGGAAAATTTCTTGAATCTAATGACACCAATGTTTCCTGGTTAGTCAAAATCTTTTACACCACTTCCATTTCAACAATCCGAAATCTCGAGTACCTCATTTGTCTTAGGTAAAAACATGTCTTTTCATTTAAATCAATTTTAACAATCCTCAATGTTACCCTTCAAAAAATTTTCCGTGTGAATGGGCGGGGACCAGTAATGAAGATTGATGTGTTTGAAGACTGAAATGATGTGCATAAACCCAAGATTCACTTCTCTTTTCCACCTAGGTTAAAGAATACCTCACTGCTAGACTGATCAACCACATAATCATTATAACCTATTCCCAGGGCTGGTGGTTAGGGGTATATCACTACTTCATGTATTCTTATGTGGTGCATCCTTACCTACCACCACCCTGATCTTCCACATCATTGTCCATTTTATGATGATGATTACAGAGAAATCAGGGGGTTCCCTTTTGGTCAGGCTCTGACTAAATCTTTAAACACTTCAATGTTCCATTTAGCCTTCTCAAATAGATATTATCCCTGATGATTCATCCAGTTATAGCAAAGCAAACCATTCAAGAATGGTGCTATATCTGGATGACTCAAGAAGGTTTGGACACCAAACCCTCTGCGTCTCAGTCCTCTCCCTTCCTTCAAGTACTCTAGTTCCGATTCATACTCCATTGAATACCTTTTTTGTTCCCTCTCATTATTCCCTTCATCCTTCATCTTGCACACAAGAAGAACTTCAGGGGATCAAGTAGCAAGCATACAGTGCCAGGATTGTAGGAAACAGGCTGTAGCAACAGCCCAAAGTACAAGAAAGAGGTCCGCATTGATGAGCTTCAGGGTGAGCAAGCACCACAGAGATGAGTTGCGATGATGGTCTAATTCGTGGACTGCCCAGGAGAGTTCCCTAGAGTTTCATAGACAGGTGTCTCCTCATGTGAGGACCCTGGTCAGTTCTATGAGGTGCCCAGCAGGACAGCAGCTCTTCAGATGAGCAGTGAAACATCATGGCAAGGCAGAGTGCTCCATGTCTTCAGCTTAGAGCAGTTTCAGTTGGAAATGAGGATGAGCCAGCGGGGCTCTTTCAAGAGGAAATTAGAGCATTCCCTGCTCCGTCATGACAGAGTCAAGGGAAAAGCTTACAGCCATTCAAAATCGAATCTAAGAGGGAAAAATCCCCAAGGCAGTCCATTCCTCTACTCTCTCCCGGTTTACAGCTCTTGAGTCTGAGATGAGCACAAATCCCAAGGCAGTCCAGTCTTCTCTTGCCCGTTGTATAATGATCTTAGAGAGTGTGCCAATGCCACCTACTCTGTCTTAGGGACAGTTAACATGGATACCTTAGTCTCCAAAGATAGAGTTGACTCTGTATCTTCATTTCTTCATAGATTTAGGGGCAGAACAATCCGAAGAAGAAAGTATCGAATGGAGAAGGTCACAAAGGCAATCCAAGGAATTGTAGAATCATCAACTCTTTAGCTGCAGACTCAGGCAAGCTTTTTGGATGTGGCAGAGCATGACTTCATAGCTGCCTCAATTACGTGTGGGCCACTGATGAGGTTGAAGAAAAGGAATGCATTTTTTTGGTGAGTATGGCTAGTGGAGCCACTCCTTCTCAGCCTCCCTCTATCAAGCCCATCTTCTTCCAAAGGCAAGAGACCAATGAAGGTAACCCCTCAAATAGGGGGTCAAGCTACTGATTCCATATCATCTCCCTTCCTTCCGACTCAGATTCCACCTCCTCTTCCTCAGACTCCTTTGATGACTCGATCCAGCTGAGCCATCAGAAGATGTCCTCTCAAAGGTTGCCGAACCTCATCTAAAAAGCAGAAAGAAAAGTAGATGGGCTGTAATTTTTTTTATTTTTTTTGATGTTGACATAGGGGGAGAAATATGAATGTAATGAAAATTAAATTTGATGATTGATAAATGAACTGACATTTGAACCATTTGAATTTATGATGTTTTTTTTGTATCTTGGCGTAAACAAAAATATTGTCTTTCACTTATGTAATTCTATTCTTGTTATAGATTAATATGTTGTGGAGGAGAAATTAAAATTGAAAACTTATTATTGTGGAACTTTTCTTGGTACATAACCAGGGTGATATATCCTTTAACTCAATCATAAATATGCATCATCGAAATTATAACTGGATTATTTTTACAAATGCATATGAGTAGGGGGCGTACATCAAGTTTTTATGAAAAACATATCGTGAGGGGGAGCTCAACCAAATTTCATTACATTGTATCTCATCTCAAAAAGGGAGAGATTGTTAGCCTCAGGGTTACAACCATGAGTACCCCTAATAAATTTTGATAATAACATAACAATGAAATGAAAATATTTGGTACTAATGAAACATTTAAGTGCGTGAACATTTCAGATTACATAAGTTGATACGTACCTCCAATCATGAAAGGATGGAAATTACCAAGAGGAAGTTCAATCTCAATACAAGATGAAGATTCAAGAAGAGACCTTAGTCCAAGTCAAGACCAATGGAAGACAAAATGCAAAATCACAGACCCAAGTCAAGCCAAGATTATCTCTCATTTTTCTAAATGTATTATTCTGAGAATGTATAGGACTTATGTAAAAAGTCCTCAAAAGAAGGTGAAGTGAATAAGCTCAAGAACCATAGATTGACCATAGGAGCCTAGGACATCCTTTGAAATCAATTTAAGGCCCTAATAAATCATAAAAATATGATAAAAAATAGCTAACCTAGGAAATCAATCAAATCCCTTCGGTCTGATCCTAGACTGAATTCAGAGTTGTTACTCTAAATTCGTCAACGAATTATCTGGGTAGATTGAATTCGGCGACGAAGTCATGACAGAATTTAAAAAGTCTATTCTGTCTCATGAATTCGTCGACGAAATCTTTGGTTGGGTTAAGATTCAGTGACGAAGTCATTTCAGGATTTTTTGAAATCCAATTCTATCTTTTGAATTCGGCGACGAACTCAAGTGGGAACTCCACTTCGTCGACGAAATCATGTCTGAAACAGAAAATTTTCTGTAACGGCTAGTTTGCAACGGACCTAAAGCATTTAATGCTTCCCCAATGGCACTATTGGATCAAACGCTATAAAAGGAGTTCATTTATGAACATATAACAACTCTTGATCACTGCAATAACTCCTATTGATCCCTCATTCATTGCTATTGATTTTCACTCACTCTCACACTTAGAAAATCCCCAAAAGTTTCTCTTGAGCTTATTCAAGTCTACTTTCTTTGAGAGACTTATTAGAGTTTGTATTTCACTCTTATCCAGCTCATTAAGGAGCCTTCTGTTCGGATTTTCAATCCAAAACCTATATATTGAGAGTAGTCAAGAATCCAGGATTCTTGCACTGAAGTTGTTGCTTCAGCAATATCAAGAGAGGGTTGTACTCTTGAAAGGTTTCAGCTCGGCCTAAAGGAGAGCTTGAAAGGGGATATCTCGACCTGTAAAGAGAGATTGTAAGGGTTTGGACTCCACCTGTGAAGGAGCCTGTACGATTAAGGAATCGTGGTGAATCCTCTAGCTGGAAGCTGAGGCAGGGAGTTGGCTGGTTTGCTGAACCTCGAGAACAAATCTTGAGTTTGCACTCTTCTTATTTCTTCTCTCTCTTTTAATATTCCATTGTTTTATCTTGTTGCATATTATACTCTATTCCGCTCTTTGAACTTGTAGTTCATACTTTTAATTTTTAAAAATCTGCCTTAGACCCTATTCACCCCCCCTTTAGGGTCATTACCTAGCCAACAATGACTTGATTTATCGAGGTTTTTCTAGATCGAGAGTTAGAGGTGGGACATATCCTACGATATGTTTTACCTCGCTTTTGGCAAGAACAAGACAAGCATGAGCATTCTAGGAAGAAGGGTCTCCTTTCCCTCACAAGTAGTTTACTTTCCAAGCAAGCATGAGACATGACATGGGAAGCATGAGCATTTAGGAAGAAGGGTCTCCCTTCCCTCACAAGTAGTTTATCTTCCAAGCGAGTATGAACATGTTTAATTTCCAAGCAATCATGACATGGCATGACAAGACATGATACGACAAGACAAGACAGACAAGACAAGATTTCAAACACGCAACAAGTGTTTTGAGTCAAGTCAAGTACACGATGTTTTCAAGGATTTTATCGGCTCTTACGAATGCAAGCATGATCATAAACTGCTTTACTTTCTCGTGATGATATGAATTGTTCTTGCTTTATATATGTGAACTGCTTCCTGCTTTCTATACTACTATGGTTTTGCTATGACTGTTGGTTAGCATTTGGTACACGCTGAGTATTCCATGCTCAGCCGTACTTCTTATGCCAGCAGGTGATAGCGGAGCGGCTACTCCTTTTGATGTTTGTGCTCCTGGCCCATGGGTGGACGAGGAACCTTTGGAGGAACCTCCGGTCGAGGGTTACTATTAGGTGGTAGTAGATTTTGAGTGAATAACTATGGGTGAGATGAGAGATATACATTCATGTATTTTGGCGGGTCTGTCCGCACTTTCTTTTGAATTTCTATTTGTATAACCTTGAATTTTGTATATACATAGAGGTTTGATAGACTTCTGCTGTACTATATTAGAGTATGTTTCCACTGTTTTTATCCTCTATTGTATGTGCTCTGTGGGTTTTGCAGGTTGGTTTGTCAAGCAAGTCATGATTAGTCGTCCAAGATTCACTCTAACTCCTAGGGTGGGTTTTGGGTTGCGACAATCTATGGATCCTAGATTGACTGTTTTAGTGTCTTTCCTGTTTGACTGTAGGAGTCCTTCGATGTGCTGAAGGAGGTTCAGAATTTCCTAAGGCAGTTCCTCTTCCTGTTCTGAGTTATACTCTACTTCGGAGAGTTCGAGGAGGGTTTGAGGGGTAGCCCTATCAGAGGTAATTTCCTGGCAAATCAATTAGCTTCAGTTTAGCATGTTTGATGATGATGATTTTGTTGGCTTCAGGACACTAGGCCTTCCAGGGGAAGAGTCCGTGTGATTTCTTCATTAGCCGATATGAAATGTTTTTTGAAAACATGATTTTTGAGTTAAAACAATCTGATTTTTATTGACAATATGACTATTATAAAAAGACTCAAATAAAAGAGGTTGATAGTGGCCTGACTTTTGGTTTTACAAAAGGGAGCAAAAGAGAGGTAGATGACGGAGAAGGGTGATGCTTGATCACTGCTGTCTCGGACCAACCTGTCCTGCACTATGCTTGCCCCGGCCTTGGCTAGCCTCGATAGTGAGAGCCTCAGTCCACCAATGGATCAATGGATGGTAACTGGAGGACGCTTCCGCGCTGTTGGAGTGGGTGCAGGCCTGCTCTCCCACTGGATATTCTGCTTCAGTAGCATCTTTGACAGTCAGCTCATTGAACATCTGAGCCATGCTGAACACTTCTGGATCTGAAATCCCTAAAGACTCAGCACTAGGCTAAGGTGTTAAGGCAATGGGTGCGGCAAAGGTTTCTGGGTAGGTTTCAAAGATTCCCATGGGAAAGGTTATAAAGATGTGTGGTCGGGGCTCAGGTTTCACTGACTGTCTTCTCTTCTTAGTCAGCTTGGAGAGGTAATCCTCGTATCTGGGCTTATACCCCAAGCCGAAGTCAGGTGTATAGCAAGGAGGCGTGTATCTCTTCCTTATGTCCTGATTCTTGGCACCGAGACTACTTCCGGGCTGGTAGTTCATCCTGGCCATCATTCTAAAAAATGGGGGCACTGCTTGCTTGATCTGCTGTTCTACCTGGGCGATAGAACTAACCTGCTCAAACTGGAATGTCATGAAGGCAGTGCCTTACCCCAGCTCCTGGACATCCAAAGGAACTTGCCAACTCTTCAGAAGGAATGACAACCAGACGATCATCCTGGATGAACTTGATTCTTTGGTGCAAAGAGAAGGGAATGGCTCCAGCCGCGTGGATCCATGGCCTCCTTAGGAGCAGAGTGAAAGAGGTTGGCATATCCACAACCTAAAAGTTCATTGAGAATTAAACAGGTCCGATCCTAATGGTTAGATCGATGTCACCCAGGTTTTGCCTGGTTGTATTGTCAAAAGCCTTGATGATCATGGGTCTCTTCTTCACTTGACTGAGGTTCAGGCCTAGGTTTTACAGCGTGAAGAGTGTGCAGACATTTAGGCTGGAGCCATTGTTGATGAGCACTGATGATAGTGTTCGGCCTATGCACTGTACTGTAATGTACAAAGCCTGGGTATGGTCCCTGTCACTATCCGGTATCTCCTCTTCCGTGAAGGAGATGACTTTGGGTTTGAGGATTTGCCCTATTATTTATCCCAATTTCTTAGGTGTTCTGTCTGGTGTTACATGGGCATTGCCAAATACTCGGAGCAGTTGCTTTCTGTGATGCTCTGAAGTAAGAAGAAGACTCAGGATGGATATCTGTGATGGGACCTTGCTCAGTTGCTGAGCGATATTGAACTCCTCTGCTTTTTCTAGGATTTTTAATAAAACTGTTGAATCAGCTGCTTCTTTCTGTGGGTCTGACACCCCTGCTTTCTCTTTCTCTTTCTCTCTACTCTTTACTTTTGTCGGCTCAGTTGCAAGAGGTTGATATACTCGGCCAGATCTGGTTAAGTTGGCTATGCTCTCACTCTCAAGGATGAGAGAGCGGGGAGCAGGTACTCGGTTGAGGTTGAAGGGAGGCTTTGGGATGTAAGGGATCCGGACAGGGCCTGAAGAGGTTGGGGCTTGAGCTGGAGCTGTGGGCCAATTTACAGGGCAAAGGATAGTATAGATGATCTGTTCGAGGATAGGTATCTGGGTTGGAGACTGAATGGTCTGCATGTTTGACTAGGGAAAAGAGATTATGATAGGTGATCGGTAAGAGGGCCTGATGATGTCATCATTCACTGTGGGTGTACTGGGTCCTGGCTGCCCTACCCCGGGCTCTTCCCACTGAATAAAGTTGACTTGATTGTTATATGGAGGCAGTGACACCTGATTGATGCTGGTGTTACTGGGAGCCAGCTCAACCCTTCTATCATCCAAGAGATCTTGGATTGTACACTTCAGGCCTATGCAATAGTCTGTAGCATGGCCTGGGCCTCTATGAAAGGTGCAGTGATGATCGGCATTGTAGTTCTTGTTCTGTTTATCTGGAGGTAAAAGAGGTGTGGGGCCTCTCATCTGGAGAAGACCCTACTTAGTGAGGAATTCCAACAACTAACTGAGGGTGTATGGAAAATGGGTAAAGTTTCTGGGGGGACGGTTTTGCCCCTTGGCTGGTTAGGTTGGCCGGGTATTCCTGATAACTGCATGTTGCTGAACTGTTGGAGCTGGTAGTCGGATGGGTGCTGTAGAAGCAACCATATGTATATCTTCCTTCTTTTTGTGATCCCGGGGACTGATGTTTCTACTGGACGAGGCTATCGCCTTGGGGGGATCAAGTCCTAGACTGGAATGAATGGCCAAACTCTTGATAGCAGTCTCAATACGAGCACTTGTCCTGATGATGGTGCCGAAGTCCACCACTGGTAAGGTCACCATGAGTGTAGAGTAGGGTTGCTTTAGAGTGCCCATGAACATGCCTGCCAGCTCCTCCTTAGGGATAGGAGTCGGGATCTTTGTTGCCATTTCCTTCCAGCGGGTGGCGTACTCCAGAAATGATTTGTTGTTATGCTGGCTTAAGTGCTCAAGTTGGCTCCTTTGAGGGCGGAGTTCTTGGTTAAAGGAGTACTACTCCACGAAACTGTCTATGGCATCTTGCCTAGTTTTGACCTTCTGTTTGTCCATAGACATCCACCATGTAAGTGCTGCCCCCTTTATACTCTTCTGGAAGTACTGGATGAGCAAGGACTGATTTCTGTTGTGCTAGAGCATGTCCCCCAGGTACAATTGCAAGTGTTGTTTTGGACAGCCCGAGCCATCGTATTTGTCAAAGTCTAGGACCTTAAAACCTATGGGAACAGCATCCCCTGATGAGAAAGTTAAGTCCTCCAGTGATAGATTAGTACTAGTGGATGCACCCTTCATTCTTTTCATCTCCTCTTTCATCTACTTGATCTCGTCTTGTAAGGATGAAGTAGGGTCTGAGCATGATGGCCGGTCCTGATTGATGTGTGAGGCCTTGGGTTGTTCTTTGTACTGGTCATGCTCCTCTCCTCTGCCTGTTACGGGTATGGTCAGGTATAATGAAGGGGGGAGGACGAGGCTCTGGTATAGGTTGCTCGGTTGGTTCTCCAGTCGGGATCCGGGTAGAGGGTTCCTCGGTTCAGGTTCCAATTAGAATCTTCAGGGATTCCAGAACACTGTCAAGCTTTGACTGCATGGCTGCTATATCCCCGTCATGTGACTGTAGGATCTCAGTGGTTCGTTGGTGCTGATCTGTAGGTTCCGCCATTGAGTCTATGCTGCTTTTTGATTGTGCTGTGTAAGAGCCGCTCTTTGATTGGGCTGTGCAAGGTGCTAACTCTGTAATTGGTACCTCTGTCAAGATTGCGTCTACAGCTGCTGTTTCTGCGAGAATCGTAGTCAGAGAATGAGTCACAAGTCAGCTCATGTAACTGAAAAGAATGCATCGAGGTAGACTATAGCCATCGCGGATGCTAACGTCTGTAGTTGCTATCGGCCTTGATTCTGAGAAATCTTTCGAGGTAGACTGTAGGCATCGTGGATGCCATCCGGTACCGATATGATTGTTGGTAAATGACTTACCAACCAGAGGTGTACTGGCATGGAAGATGCCCTTCCTGTGGTCTACCGACTAGTTGAGAGCCCTGAGAAGCTCGGGTATGATGACTGGTACATGTAGAGCCCTAGACTTTTTCATGCTTAATACATGGCACTTTCGTTGTCATTTTGCCTTTAAAGAGGTATAATTAATAAATAAGGAGGAAATTGGAAATTCTGAAATGTCAGAAATGTTCCTTTTTGAAGTACGAACCCAATGCAAGTTGAATCGTCAAAATCGGACGAACGAGTCAAAAGATATGGCCAAAACAGTCTGGGTCTGCAGGCAATCGTAGCTCGGTTATGCGCTAAGGACGTAGCTCGGAAGGCGCTAGGTCGTGCTCTGATAAGGCATAGACAACGTACTCTGAGAACGTAGCTTGAGCTCTGATAACGTATACGTTGTGCATCCGTTGTACAGCAACGACGGGTACGTTGTACAGCAACAACGGGTACGTTGTGCAGCAACAACGGGTGCGTTGTGCAACAACGACGGGTACGTTGTATAACAACAACGGGTACGTTGTACAACAACAACGGGTACGTTGTACAGCAACAACGGGTACGTTGTGCAGCTACAACAGGTACATTGTACAGTTACTACGGGTACGTTATGTAGCACGTCGGGCACGTTGTACGTAACACAACGGACAACGTGTTTAGCACTGTTCACAGCACAACGTGTTCGGCACTGTTCACAGCACAACGTGTTCGGCACTGTTCACAGCACAACGTGTTTGGCATTGTTCACAGCACAACGTGTTCGGCACTGTTCACAGCACAACGTGTTCGGCACTGTTCACAGCACAACGTGTTCGGCACTGTTCACAGCACAACATGTTCAGCACTGTTCATAGCTCAACGAATTCGGCATTCGTGTGTTTGCAGAAACTTCAGTAAGGGTATTAAGGTCTTTGGTCGGTTCACTCTTACCTTAAGAGTTTAACCCGAGCCTTTAGGGCTTCATTTCGACACTTAGAGAGATTGGGAGATAAGAAGAGAAGAAAGGGCGATTCCTAAACCTAGGGTTTCCATTTTGGAGAGAAATCAAAGGGGTTTTGAGACCTTAGATCACTTCCAGTCCGAATTTTCTCCAAGATCTCGGCTCAAGCACTCGTGGAGAGCGTTCTCCAAGCTAGGGCAGCGGCTACACAGTCGTTTTGGAAAGGGGATTTCTTCCTCATTTCTTCAAGGTCGGTACTTCTTACTACCCTCCTAGTTATAGTTCCTCTTTCCCCTTTATTTCTCTTTATTTTCCTTTATTACCCGTGTTATGAGATGGATGGTTGTGAATGGCGAATGGAGATGGAATGGGCAACTGGATGCCAATGGTTGTGTTGTGATGATTATAATAGGGAGGGCATTGTTCCAATAATGAACATACATGTATGATTTGAGAAAAACCCATCTAGAAAAACATGTTGTAGGGTAAATCGATAATGAACATAACATGTTTGATGGAATGCCAAGGTGAATAAAGTGAGTTGTAATTTAGGAAATGCATGCCTAATAAATTCTGAATATTGCTAGGGCCTATGATAGTGTGTTTTCTTGCTTTCCCTAAATGATATGAATATTACATTGCTCAATCATTGATGTTATATGTATCGTGAAATTACCCAAATGTCATATTTAAATTTAAATGCAAGTATGTACACGGTTCCCACGAGCACGGCATGCATGACATGATTTATCGAGGTTTTCAAGAACATGGTTAGAGGTGGGACATATCCTATGGTATGTTTTACCTCGCTTTTCACAAGAAGACAAGAACCAACATTACACGAGGGGTCTCCCCTCACTCACAAGTGCATATCATGAAGAAGGGTCTCCCTTCCCTCGCAAGTGCATTGCATAAAGAAGGGTCTTCCTTCCCTCTCAAGGCATCTCACAAGCGCATCTCACAAGTACACCTTACAAGTTTATCTCACAAGTTACATGATTACAAGCAAGCACGCATGACATGACATGACATACAAGAATCAAGCAAGATAGACAAGACAAGCTTTCAAGTACGAAAATGATATTTCAAGTCAAGTCAAGAGCACAATGATTTCAAGAGGTTTTATCGGCTTTCTACGAAATACAAGCATGATTATAAATTGCTTTACTTCCTTGTATGATATGAATTGTTTCTGTCTAACATATATGAATTGCTCCTGATTTATGTATTGCCATTTTTATGCTATGACTATTGGTTAGTATTTGGTACCCGTTGAGTATTCCATGCTCAGCCGTACTTCTTATGTCGGCAGGTTCTGAGGGAGCTGCTGCTCCATTTGATGTTTGTGCTCCTGGTCCATGGGTGGAAGAGGAGTACGTCGAGGAGCCTTTTGAGGAACCTCCCGTAGAGGGTTATCAGTAGGTGGTGTTAGATTCTGAGTGGATTAGCTGTGGGTGAGCATGAGTGATTTTATCCATGTATTTTGGCGGGTCTGTCCGCACTTTCTTTTGGATTCCTTTTGTGTAAACTTGGATTCGTATATACATAGAGGTTTGTTTAGACTTCCGTTGTGCTATGTTAGAGTATGTTTCCGCTGTTTATATCCTCTATTGTATATGCTCTGTGGGTTTTTGAAGGTTGGTTTGTCAAGCAAGTCATGTAAGCCATGATTAGTCGTCCAAAGTTCACTCTAACTCCTAGGGTGGGTACTGGGTCGCGACAGTACAACTGAGCATCTGTTGTGCATCTCCTCGACGATCCCGACCAAAACTACTTCGACAAGTGAGCAGGACCTTTAGAATACTAGCTGAGACATGACTATCAGTGCAAGGGCGTTGAGATCGGGAAGTTCCACTGAAATAGAGTCAGTGTTCCACTTACGCTTGTACCTCTTTTCCAGAAAAGACATGGGTATCCGTTCAAAAGAGCCGTTAGGACCGGGCTGCAAGCAGGTAGGCTTGATATGCAAGAACCTGGATAGGTCTGCCGTATATGTTGTCTTGTAGTACGGTACTATGGCTTCACCGTCCATGTTTGACCCTAGAATGGCTGAATCTCTTCCATTGTTGGGCAGAGCTCGTTCTTACCGAAACGGAATACCATGTGAGATGTGTTCCAACTCTGGATAGCAGCGTTCATGAGGCGCGAGTCTGGGTTAACCACGGATAGGTCTAGGATAGTCCCAGTTTTGTAGTACTGAGCCCAAACGAGATGCTGACTTAAGGTGAAAGCCCCAATTGCCTCCTGGAGGTTGTCATCACATGCCCCCTGAGAAGTTAGATGCACGGGTCTCGATGGTCGACCCATTGAATGAACAATCCCTGAAGGACTTGCCATCTACCTGGATAATAATATATAGACTCTGTGAATGCACTGTGTATGCAGATGGGATGCAAAAAATGATGATGCAATATTTTTGATTTTTGATTTTGATTGGCTGTGACAAGGCACATGTGATCCAGTAGGGCAGACGGACGGAGGTCCGACATGCTTTAACCCAGGTTGTTGGAACCCAAGGGACCTATCAGATCAAGTTGGGACAGGCCCAGTGAAGGCCTGTCTGCCTGGGATTTGGACCCCATATGCTGTGTCGGGAAGCGCGGTTGGACGTAGTATATTACAAGCACAGGTTTGGCTCATTACATGCCCCTAGGTGGGTGCTTATCCGGGTAGAATGTGCCCGGGTAGTCAATCATGATTGGGGACAGGTATAGGGTGCAAACAGGTTAGGGTTTGTAGTAGCCCTCCCTGGATGGGCTACTTATAGACTATACCCTGGCCTAGACTACATGTATGAATGCTGGTTTGATGTAGGTGTGTTCCTAGTAGGATGGGGGGATCACTTAACACCGTATATGCGACTCCCCGGTATAGAACATACCTGAAAAGGGACGATTGGTGTAAGCGGGAGTGTTCAGAATCCTTCTTTGGGGGTAATCACCCAATAGGAGTAACTCCGCAGACCTCCAAGACGTTTAAGTCACTGATACTGAGGATGATCATCCAACAGCCGTTAACGTAATAAGCCTGTCTACTGGGTTTGAATGAGATAATTACACTACGATGACATGTATGGATGCACAATACACAATTAAGCAAGAGATGTAAAATGATTAGTGTTAAGTTAAACGCTTAAGCATTTTAATCAAGATGAAAGGTTTAGTTGGCTTAAACCCGGGTTCCTGGTTAAACCCATCTCATTCCCCAGCAGAGTCGTCAGAGCTGTGGGCGCTGGAATTTCTTCCCTCCCACTCACAAAAAGGATGAATGATGGTGGAATTACCTATGTACCCTCACGGTTGTGAAAGGGTTTTACCATTTAAGAGTCGCTACCTATTCATTCAGAAGGGATAAGTCCCCCGGGTTTGGATAAGGTCTTGGTCTGTGAGTGAGATCAAGGTAAGGGGTCGGTTAAGTCCGGGGAAGGTGTTAGGCACCCCGAGGCTTCAGTCTTTACAATGGTTCCGTACTCCCCAGGTTTAAGCCAAATAAAGTTAATCTTGATTAGAATGTCAAAATGTTTAAGTTAACACTAATCCAAGAAAGGAAAAGCTAACTGGGGTCGAACCCGGGTTGGGTTGCTTATGTACTCACAGGGTGAGATCAGACCGAGCGTAGTTCTGGCACGTGAGCCTGTGCTGAGGCTAGGGGCATGTGTGTGTGCACCAGGGGTGGGTAACATGGACTAGTCTGGTAGACTAGGGTTTGGTTGACCGAGAGAGGTCAAGTGCATGGTATTCAAGCCCGGTGGGCTTAGGGGGGGTAGTCCGGTAGACTAGGATGGAGTCCGGCCCAGGTTAGGGTTGCTAACCGGGATTAGGCCGAAATTAACTATGGTTAGGATTGCTAACCACAGTTAAGGGGATATGATGTGTAGCTTGGTAGGCTAAGGGGAGGCCCGGTAGGTCAAAAGTAAGTCCGTTAGACTTGGTTTTTAGGCCCAGTAGGCCGTAACCGAAGTTAACTACGATTAGGATTACTAATTGCAATTAAGGGTTAAGGGGTACTTAACCACGGTTAAATATTAACCGGAGGTGTATTTAACCTTGGTTAGGGGTCTAGTGAGGTCCAAAGTGGGCCCAGGGGGCTAAGCAGGGCCTAAAGTGGCCTCCTACCAGGCCTGGGCCCCTGCAAAAGCCCAGAATAAAAACAAAGATAATATCGGTAATTGGATTACCAACATTAATAATAGTGTTTTTGAGCTGTGTTTTTGCCTGGGTGAACACCCTGTAGAGGTTTGGTTGTGAACTGAAATTCTACCAAAAGCCAAAATAAAGTCCCCTGGAAATGACCAGGGGCTCGCATTGATTGCACAAGAGGGAGAAAGTGGGTAGGGAACACCCTACCCTGATGCTCTGTTTCAGCCGAAAGGGTGATGACCTACAATCGCGGTGGTGGTGCTCCGGTGATGGTCTATAGTAGCTGGGAGGACTGGAGGGGTCCAAGGTGGTCCTTAGATCCAAACCAGGGGATTGGAGGGCTGAGATGATGGGGGTTTCGTAGTAGAGGTTCACCTTCAATAAAACTGTCAACCATTTGCACTAGAGGAGGGTTGGGTTTTATAGGAACACATCTAAGGACCTACAAGGGATTAAGGAGAAGGGGGAAGAGGTGGTTGGACCAAGGGGAGGTCGACTAAGAGGCTTGAAGGGAGAGACCGAGGTGAGGGTTAAGTGTCCACAGGTGTTCGTAGACTGAAACTCGGGACTTGTATATTGTCGGTAGAAGGTCTACCGACAATATGAAAACAAGCCTTTTTATAATGTCGGCAGACCTTCTACCGACATTATGAGGTTTGTTTTGAATTGGGCTGGGCCCTGCACATACGGGTTATGGGAGTTTGTTCTAAGGTTTTTGGGCCTTATGGGCCCATGCCATAGGTTTAGGCCTTAGGGGCCTTGGATTCTATGGTTCAAGCCCTAATGGCTCCAGGGCTAGACTAGGGTTTCGGCTAGGGTCACCTGGGGTTTAGGGTTTTTGGTTCTAGGGCTTCCTAGGGTTTGACTTAGGGTGAATCCTAAGGCTACTAAAGGTTTACTTAGGTTTGTGAGGACTTGACAGGGGGTAACCATAGTTAAAAAAGGGTTTAACTATAGTCAGGTGGGGTGTAAAATTGGGTGCTTACCGAGATGAGAGAGAGCCAGCTACAGTTTCAGGCATCCATGAGAGAGCATTTTGAGCCTCCAATCCGAGACTAGAGATAGACTGATATCTCTAGAGTCCAGGATCGATGGTATTCAGTCTGAGATGATCTGAGTCTTTGGATCCTCGTCTGGAGGAGATTGAGATTGTTGGGGAGGTAATTAAGAACCGAGCAGATTCAATTCTTTCTTTGATTGAGAGGAAGGCTGTAGATGCCTCAGTTGTCAGTGAGAGTGTAGAACCCCGAAACTCATTCACCTAATTGGTGAATGGTATCTGTGAATAGTGTCGATGAATTGTGAATTTTGATCAAAAGCGTTATGAATAAAAGGTGTTGGAACCAAAATATAATAGTATATGGGTCTAAAAGGCAAGGAAAAAGAGTGGAAGCACTCTAGGTAAGTCAATGGTAGAGTCAAAGCACTCTAAGTGAAGAAAAAGGGAAAAAACACAAGGATTCACCAACTTCTGGTGAATCCCAGTCGACCGTCCTCCAAGGCCGGTTGATCGGCTGTTATGAAAAAGCCCAAAAATGGGCTAATAGTAGGTGTTTTGGGAAGGCCGGTCGACCACCCATCAAGGCTGGTCGACCTACTGTCAAGGTTTTTGCCAAAATGGGTTAACAGTAAGGTTTTTCCCAGGGCCGGTCGACCGCCCCTCCTAGCCGGTCGACCGGGCACCCGAGGTTTTGCCTGATTTGGTCTGCTGGACCATTTCATTAAGGGTAGGAAGGTCTTTTGACCTCCCCTTTTTCTATGTAAGCCCCACTTTCGTGGGTTAAGGCTCATGAATCCTCAAAGCACAAATTTTAGAGAGTTAGAGAGGAAGAAAGGGGAGAAGCTAGGGTTTCTATTGGAGGATCAAGGGAGAGCTTGGATTACTTCTTCAAGCTTGGATCACATTTTCTCAAGCTTTTCTCCTATCCAAAAAGTATAAGTACTACTACTACCTAGCTTTACTATAATACAAATAGTAAGAACATTCTACTATCTAGCTTCGTGATAATCCAAGTCATGAAATGTGGATTTTAATAGAGATTCCTCAAGAGTAAGGGTAACTACACCCTACTAAGTAGCTTGTTGTAATTTCTTAGGCAAATACACCTATTTTCTAACTTTGCTATGATTCAACCTAGAAATAAGGGTTTCAAATTTGGAGATTTTCTCAAGGTTAATGGTAAATCTATTTTTGGGATATTATTTTTAAATGAAACATGATGTGGGTATGATGTTGATGAAATAGGCTTAATGGCCAAGATTATTGTGATGTAACATCATGAATGAAGATTTTCCCAAGTTTTTAGGATTTTTCCAAGTATACTATGATGTGAATATTTATTGTATTAACATGCATGAAATGGTTAAAGTTTCCTAAGTATATTGTGATGCTCACAAGCACTCTACTCACTCTATGTTTTACATAACTGAGGTTTTCTCATAAGCATGGTATTTCAAGAATCATAAGAAAGGTTTTTCAAAGAAAAATTTATAAGAAGAAGCATAAGTTCATAAGCATTGACAAGGCCAAACTTTGTGTTGGTATTGTAAGCACCCCAATTTTGGACCCCTCTAGTCTCTTGTTGTACTCTTAAAAACCCTTTAAAAACCCTCTTTTAAAACCCTTATTCCGGGTGATTCGATTTTCAAAAATGGCCTTGAGGTAAAAAATAACCAAAATGCCTGTAAGGTAAAAAATGACCAAAATACCCTTGGAAAAGTGCTAAAAAGTTATCATTTTGTCCAAAATGATTTTACAAATTTTTTGATGAATTTTGGCTATTTTTGGGATCTAATTGGACTTAAAACAATGAAAAATGACCAAACTACCCCTGGAGTGCAAAATGATCAAAATGCCCCTGAAAAGTACTAAAAAATTCATGTTTTATCTAAAATATTTTTCTGGATTTTATCAGTTCAATTTTGACTATTTTTGGGGTCAAAACAGGCTCAAAACAGAAAAATAGCTTTTCGGCGAATCAGAGAGTGCCACGTGGCACAAAAATGATTTTTTTAACCCCTGAATAGGGGCGCTACTTCAAATAGCGCCCCTATATTTACAAAATTACCCCTCTCCTCAGATGGATCAACCCCGTCGACATTGTGTTTAAGAATATCCTAACTAGGGACGCTACTTGAAACAACGCCCCAGTAAATTACCCTTTTGTCCCTGTTTTACCGCCCTACTGTTCATTGCGGCCTCCAGTTTCGGAAATATCCGATTAGAGGCGCTACTTGAAGTAGCGCCCTCCTATTTTTTCATCCCTATAAATACCTCACCTCCTTCTACTTCATTCTGACTCATCCCCTCTCATTTCCTCTCTTCTCTTTCCTCCTTCAAAGATCCTTCTTTAGCTTTTGGAGATCCCGGGAATTTGATTTCGAAGAATCACTCTTGGGAGCACTTATTTTAGAGATCCTTTTGGGTTTCCCAGAAGGTAAAATCTCGTTGAATTCTGTCTTTTTTAGTCTTTTATCAATTTTTAAATTGCTTTAACTGCTTAGACTGCTTGCCTTGCCTAGTCGAACCTCTGCTCAAATCTCGGTTCAAAACTAGCTCTATTTAGTCGAACTCCTGCTCAAATCCCGGTTCAAAACTACCTTTGTCTAGTCAAACCTCTGCCCAAATCCCGGTTTAAAACTAGCCCGGTCTAGTCAAACCTCTGCCCAAATCCCTATTCAAATATAGCCATACCTAGTCGAACCCCTGCCCAAATCCCAGATCAAATATTGCCTTACCTAGTTGAACCTCTGCCTAAATTCAAGTTCAAATATAGCCTTGCCCTAGTCGAACCTCTACCCGAACTTCGGTTCAAACCTAGCCTGCCCTAATCGAACCTCTACCCGAACTCCTGTTCAAATCTAGCCTACTCTAGTCGAACCTCTGCCCAAACATCGGCTCAAACCTAGTTTAACCCAAGCTTAACCCTAGTTAAACCCTAGTCGAACCCCTGTCTGAATCCCGATTTAGGTTTACCATATCTAAACTTTGTTCTAAACCTCATTCACCCCTTAGGCTCCTTGACATGAGCTAAAACTGTCTTGAGGCTCCGTGGCACGAGCTTAAACTGGCCAATCGCTCTCTTCAGCACGAGCTTAAAAGGCCATTTCACTCCCAGATCAGCGAAATCAATCAAATCAAACCATCCATCAATCACCTCCGGAACTACGTGCAGCTTGATTCCACTAACAGTGGATACGTAGGAAACCCTGATCGGGTTTAGCTCTCCCTAGGATAGAATCCCTATTCTGTTTCTGTCATGTCCATCTCATTACATTCATTACTGTTAATGTCATATCTGCTTAGCATATAAATAAAATTTCAAGCTTCTCTTATGGTTTCCCTACGTTGATTAAATCTTAAGGAGTAGGTAACTATCTCCAGATGGGAGTTTAGGGGTGCCTAACCCCTTCCTCTAACTCAACTAAATCCTTTACCCTGACCTCTGACTTCCAGACCATGCCTTATCCAACCATTTCAGGGACCTATTTACCTCAGAATTAGAGAGGTGGCGACTCTCAACCCAATTGCAATTTATCGCTATTCCTCATCGGGTTCAATCTTGATCGAGAATGGGGGTTAAAATTCTGGTACTCATAGGTATTTCTAAGATCGGTTACCTTATGCTCACAAGGATCATGTCTATTATCTTGCATAAGCTCTAAGGATCATAAGTCTTACAAGGTTTATAAGAATTCATAAGAAATGCATAAGTCTAAGATCGGTTACAAGGCTCATAAGTGCTCATAAGCTCCATGGATCATGTCTAAGATCGGTTCACAAGTCTCCAAGGATCATAAGGCTCACAAGGTTCATAAGCTCATTGGGAACTCACAAGAACCCGTAATGCTCATAAGAACTTGTAAGCTCACAAAGAACTCATAAGCTCACAAAGAATTCATAAGAACTCACAAGACTCATAAGCATTAATAAGAACTAATAAGGCATGTACAAAGAGTTTTGTTTTCCATGAAAGATAAGATTTGACGAAAGGTTTTTAAGCATGAATTTTGTGACTAGTATTCTTTTAAGCACTTGTATGTGGCATTATTGTTATTATAGCATTGTTAGCTATTAGTTTGTGCTCGCTGAGTATTTCATGCTTAGCCGTACTTTTTATGTTGGTAGGTCCGTTCGACATCCACAACTCTGAGCCATGGGTTGAGGATCCGAGTATGCAGAAGAAGAGGCGGCTATCCCGTTACAGTCTTAGGAGGATAGAGATCTAGATAGGTGGCCTTATCTAGACTATTGTTGAGTGGAGAGATTGTGAGGTTTCTTTTCTTGTATTTTGTTAAAGTGGGCATGTCCACTCTAATTTTGGATTATGTTACTTTGTAAAAACTTGGAATACAGTTAGATGTATAAAAGAAAATTTTTAGTTTATGCTTCCACACTATTTTATGTTTCCGTCATATTATGCCTTGGATATTTTATAGGAGGGTTTGGTATCAGATACGGCACATCACGAGCCAAAGTATCCCTAACTTCTAGGGGGTATTTTGGGTCGCGATAAAGAGGCTGAGTGATGATGTCACCAGCATTGGTAAGGCAGTTAATGTTCAAGCCTCCTACCTCCATCAGATGTCCACTTTATTGGATGCTCAGGCTCCAATCATCGGTGAAATGACTTCAAGAGTCACTCAGGTAGCCATTGAGATGATGAGTATCCGGAACAAATTAACTCACATTCCTGTCCCTATAGATGTGGAGATTCCAGCAGAACCTTAGGAGAAGCCCCTAGAGCATGTGATTTCCAATGATAGTACTTCTTCTGACTCTAAGGACTTGTCCAAGGCCGCACCTTCCAAGAAGAAGAATCGCATATCAAAGCCTGATCACAAGAGGAAGAGAGAAAATTTAAACTGAAGACTGTTTTAGAATTTTTTTTGTATGATGTGCAAAATGGAAAGACATATTGACTGTTTTGTTTGTAATTTTTATTAGAGTAATACAAATACTTGTACTTAATTTTTTTGATATATATATTATCTTTTATAGTCTCATTATTACTTGTTTATATTCTCTTAATTTTTTATGATGTCAAGAGGGAGAAAAATGAAATGAATATGAACATGACTTGATTGGAAAACACTAAAATATGGCTAAATAAATATTTAAATGAATTCTTGAATGATGAAATATTGAAGAGAAGATCATGGAACTTTTCTTGATTCAATTTCTTTGTGGAACTTCTCTTGGTTCATTTCTTTGTGGAACTTCTCTTGGTTTTCTTATGATTAATCTTGTTTTGTCTAATGTTCTTCTGAAAATAAATATCTCTTGAAATGTCTAAAATATGCACATAAGTTAAACTTTGATCAAATTTATATGAATGCATATGTTTAGGGGGAGCCACCTCAAATACTTTATTTAAAATCATATATTGAGGGAGAGCTTAATCCCAAGTCATTTCCTTATTATGTTATCATCAAAAAGGGGGAGATTGTTAGCCTAAAGGTTACATCCCTGTGTACCCCTAATAATACCCTTAATAATTTTGATTATGAGAAAATAATAAAATGAGCATTTTAGTACTCATTGTTCTATAAAGTGTATGTCAATTTCATATTTAAGGAACATTAGTTCATCTTTGAAGAAAGATTCAACATGACAAAGAGATAGCACAAATCAAAGCCAATATCATTTGATGAAAAAGAAAATCAAGACAAAAGGGTACAAGAGCCCAATTGCAATTCAACTTAAAATAAGATTTAAGAAGCTACCAAAATATTCAAGTTGGATCATGAAGCCAATAGAAGAAAATCATTCAAGATCAAGACAAGAAACGTGAAAACTCAAGAAGGTTTTATGGTTTCATTTTAAGAGTCTAGGACTTATGTAAAAAGTCCTCTTTTGATTGAAAGTTCAAAAGCACAAAAGCTTAGATTGACCTTAGGAAGCCTTGACTTATTTGAAGAACAATCCAAAGCCTTACAATATCTTAAAAGTTGACCAAAAACATGATAATGGAAATCCGAAAGGCTTATGAATTTATTCTCATCTTAAAGGTCTTTTAAAATAGAGTATTTGATAAGAATATAGTGTTGACGTCGACGTCTGTGAAGGAAAGTCCTTCAAACGTCGATGTTTGGTGTTTACAATAACCCAGGAAATTTTTCAGTCTTTGCAGACGTCGATGTTTGAGAAAGAAATCCTTTAAACGTCGATGTTTGAGTATTACTGTAGAACCCCGGAACTTTTCGTACATGTCTTGGTATGTGTGCCAAGGCATGTAGCCTATGTAATCTCAAATTCATGAAATGGAAATTTGGAACTTTGAGAAAATTGTGTCAAGAATGTTATAATTAAGTTAATAAATTATTTCAACACCCATACAAGCTTTAAAGGGACCCTCGTCATGTTTAGGAAATGTCAAAAGAGAACTAGGATCAGTTTAAGTAGTGAAATGGGTGAGAAAGTGGGCTTAGGATCAAGTTTGCAGAGCAACCGATCACTCGGTCCATTCAGCGCAAAACCGATCGATCGGTATCTATCGACTGGTCAAAAATTTTGTATGGGGAAAAATTCCAGAGAGCATGTTTTTGACCGATCGCCCGGTCAAGAGCACCGATCGCTCGGTTCCCCGTGTTTTGCAAAAATTTCAGTAAGGGTGTTTTCGTCTTTTGGTATTTCACTCTTTCCTCTTAAGGCTTTCCCGAGCCTTTAGGGCTCATTTACCACACTTAGAAGATATTAGAGAGGAAGAGAGAAGAGAAGGAGATTTCTAAACCTAGGGTTTGATTTTTGAGAAGAAATCAAAGAGTTTGTGAACCCTATATCACCTCAAGCTTGGATTGCTTCAAGATTCTGGTTCAAGCACTCCTGGAGCACTCTCCTCAAGCTAGGGCAGCATCTACACGCACGTTTTGGAGGAGAGTTCCTTCCCTCATTTGTCAAGGTCGGTACCTTTTGCTACCCTCCTAGTTATAGTTCTTTATTTTTCTTCCCTTATTCCTATTATCCTTCATTTTTCCTTCATCTATATATGTGTTATGAGATGGGTTGTGTGAATGGTGAATGGAGATGGATGTTGGCGAATGGATGCCATGTGGATGATGTGATGTATGAAATGAGGAAGGGCATTGCACCGATAATAAACATACAAGCATGTTGTGAATATGAACCTACCTAGAAAAGCATGTGATAGGCTTAACAAATAATTTACTCACCATGTTTGATGAAATGCCAAGGTAAAAGAAATGAATTGTAAATTAAGGAAATGTATGCTTAATTACTTACGGAAATTGCTAGGACCTAAGATAGTGTGCCTTTTTGTTTTCCCTAAATTACATGAATATTGAATTGCTCAAATGATTGATGTTCTATGTATTGTTAACTCTCCAAATGTTATATTTAAATTTAAATGCAAGTATGTACACGCTTCCACGAGCACGACATGCATGACATGAATTTACCGAGGTTTTCAAGAACGAGAATTAGAGGTGGGACATATCTTACGATATGTTTTACCTCGCTTTTGGCAAGAACAAAACTACCATGCATAAAGAAGGGTTTCCCTTCCCTCGCAAGTGCATTTAGGAAGAAGGGTCTCCCTTCCCTCACAAGTAGTTTATTTTCCGAGCAAGATGCATGGCATGGCAAGCATGAACATTTAGGAAGAAGGGTCTCCCTTCCCTCACAAGTAGTTTACTTTTCGAGCAAGCATGATATATGACATGGCAAGCATGAACATTTAGGAAGAAGGGTCTCCCTTCCCTCACAAGTAGTTTACTTTTCAAGCAAGTATGATGGCATGGCATAACAAGCATGAGCATTCTAGGAAGAAGGGTCTCCCTTCCCTCACAAGTAGTTTATTTTCTGAGCAAGCAAGCATGATATGAGCATGACACGCATGGCATGACACGCATGACACGACATGATACGACAAGACAAGACAGACAAGACAGACAAGACAAGTTTTCAAGCACGAAAAATGGTGTTTTAAGTCAAGTCAAATGCACGATGTTTTCAAGGATTTTATCGGCTTTTACGAATACAAGCATGATTATAAATTGCTTTATTTCCTTGTTACGATATTAATTGTCCCTGCTTTATATATGTGAACTGCTTCCTACTTCCTATACTACTATGGTTTTGCTATGACTGTTGGTTAGTATTTAGTACCCGCTGAGTATTCCATGCTCAGCCGTACTTCTTATGTCGGCAGGTGATAGCGGAGCGGCTGCTCCTTTTGATGTCTGTGCTGCTACCAACCTCCTTGTCATGTCCTTGTTCCATTTCTCTTGTGAGCCAGAGGCTAGCACCCTTCCTTGGGCTACCAACCTCCTTGTCATGTTCTTGTTCCATTTCTCTTGTGAGACAGAGGCTAGCACCCTTCCTTGGGCTACCAACCTCCTTGTCATGTTCTTGTTCCATTTCTCTTGTGAGCCAGAGGCTAGCACCCTTCCTTGGGCTACCAACCTCCTTGTCATGTTCTTGATTCATCATATACAAATACAATCTTGGAAAACCCGGTTTCATGCATGCATGTGTGGTGTGTGTAGCACTTGTAATATCATGATGACAATATGACATGAAGAGTAGTGTATAGCAATTCAATCCACAGTACAACCATATAGGAATTTGAGTAATCTACGTGGCATTTGAATAGTTCATCATTCATAAGAACACATGCATAAGGCCTACTTTCATTTTCTTCATTTATGTCATTTATTCCTAGTTTAGGCATTTTGTCAAACACATAACATGCAAGGTTCCTTAATGGTTCATCTTCTTCTTTTTAGTGCCTACTTTCCATCCAAAAATCAAGGTATGTTCATTATTGGTAAAATGCCCATCCTCCATTTTCCATTCTTCACACCACACATTCATACACCATACATTCGGCATCCCATCGCCTCAATCAACCTCTCATCCATGCATCCACACCATTTTCTTCACCTTGTTTATATTTAGTGAATATGATGCATTTCATAAGGGAGAAATACGTAGTAGCAAAATCATATAGTTCATAGAAAAACTAGGTTATTGTTAGGGGAAGTTAGTAGGGTGTACTAACCTTGAATCAAGGCTTGATCCTTAGTAGGGACCTTGATTGAAGCTCCAACTTGAAAGATGAAGCCTTTGCTTGAAAGAAGCTTGAGTTGGGGAAGAAATCCCTTTCAAAAACGTGAGTGAGGGCTGCCCTAGCTTTGAGAATGCACCCCACCCGAGCTTGAGTTGAAATCTTGAAGAAAACATGCTTGGGGACGATCTAGGGTCTTCACCCCTTTGATTTCTTCTCCAAAAGCAAACTAGGTTTAGGAAACCCTTTTCTCTTCTCTCTTATCTCCCAAATCTCTCTAAGTATAGTGAATGATGCCCTAAGGCTCGGGCAAGCCTTAAGGAGAAAGGGTTTAACCCCCAAAAGATGAAAAAGCCCTTAATGAAAATTCTGAAAAACACGAAGACCGAGCGATCGGTGGTTATGACCGATCGATCGGTTGCCTACCGAGTGATCGGTGTTTATGACCGATCGACCGGTCAAAAACTCACTCTCTGGAAAATTTCCCCATACAAAATTTCTGACCGTACGATAGCTACCGATCGATCGGTTATGGACCGATCGATCTCTGACTGGACCGAGCGATCGGTGCTCTGTATGTCTGGACTGTTTTGACCATATCTTTTGACTCGGTCGTCGGATTTCGATGATTCAACTTGCGTTGGATCCGTCTTTCGAAAACGAACATTTCTGACATTTCAGAATTTCCGATTTCTCCCTTATTTATTAATTAGACTACAAAAACGGCCAATTAGCTACGAAGGTGCTATTCATTAAGGATGAAAAAGGTCCGGGGTGCTACATGTGCTCCTGGCCCATGGGTGGAGGAGGAGTACGTTGAGGAGCCGGTGGAGGAACCTCAGGGTGAGGGTTATTATTAGGTGGTGGTAGATTCTGAGTGGATAGCTGTGGGTGAGCTTGAGAGTTAGATTTATGTATTTTGGTGGGCATGTCCGCACTTTCTTTTGTGTGTCTTTTGTATAACTTGGATCACTTGTATATACATAGAGGTTTGGTTAAGTCTTCTGCTGTGCTATGTTTAAGTATGTTTCCGCTGTTTATATCGTCTTTGTATATGCTCTGTGGGTTTTTGCTGGATGGTTTGTCTAGCAAGTCATGTAAGTCATGATTAGTCGTCCAAAGTTCACTCTAACTCCTATGGTGGGTTTTGGGTCGTGAAAATTACAGTATATAATGAAAATTTTTTGAGTTGTAGACGTCGATGTCTCAATGCTAAACGTTGACGTCTGCCTGCGGGAAACTCACAACGGCTAGTTTTTTAACAACTAAAACTGCATTAAATGCTATACTAATGGCTATAATCATCTAAGCACTATAAATTGAGTTCATTTATGAACATTGAACTACTACTGATTCTCCATTAAGCTTACATTGATCATAGCATTCAATTCTCATCAATCATACAGTGAAAATCCCCAAATTCCTAAATATTCCTATTTGAACTTTTAAGTCTCAATCATTTGAGAGATTTTTAGAAGAGTTATTTTATTTTTATCTATCTCATTAAGGAGCTCTGTAATTGGATTCAAATCCAACAAACTTCATTGCTTTGAAGAAAATCAAGAATCTATGTATTCTTTTCCGAGAAGCCAGAAAGATTCAAGAAGTCAAGAGAGGGTGTTCTCTTGCATCAAAGGTGGTGTCCCAGCCTATGAAGGGAATTGTTGAGGTTTGAACTTCACTCGGTTAAGAAGCTTTTGCGAGTAAAATCGTGTGAACCCTTAAAGCTCGAAGCTGAAAGGCGAGGACGTAGACAAGTTGTTGAATCTTGTGAACAAACTTTCTGTTTGTATCTCCTTAAATCTTTGGTTTTCTTTCATATATATATATATATATCTGATTAGTGCATTGCCTCAAATTCATTAATTCCGCAAAAATAGACCTAGGTAAAATTTTTGTGCCATTGACCCTAATCACCCCTCCTCTAGGGTCCATTTACTGGGCAACATGTATGTCTCACGAACACAAGCACCATCATGATTACATTCCATTGGGAACTATCATGTTACATGCCATGGGGGATTATTCATGTTACATGTAATTGGGGATTTTCATGTTACAAGTGTTGTCATATCATTCTACATGTATTGATACACATGATTACATGAACTTACATGAATACGTACAAGTCTTATATGTCTACACAAGTCACGAGTCTCAACATGCCATGAATGAATGATGTTATGTTTACATGTTTACACACATGAACAATAAGATATGTTTATTTATGATAAAGCATGATCATGATTATATGATATGACATTGTTAGCCAGACTTTGTATACACTAAGTATTTTAAGTACTCAGCCGAGTTGTTACTCTCGGCAGGTTTGGGATGATTCGATATTTATGCTCCGGGACCTTGGATTGAGGAATAATACACAGAGGAACAAGGAGGTGATTATCAGGAGCTAGTTGATATTTTTTTTTTATTAGTTGAAGGGGATATAACAAGTTAGAAGGAATGCTAACAAACCAAGAAGCGGACATTCCATTCAAACTCATATTTCTCAATTGCTTAGAAAACAATTACCATGTGGGGTACTTAGAAAATTATAGGGATGCTAAGAATAATTTTCCTATTACAATCCAGGGTCTATTGGAGGAAATAACCTTAGAAGGTATAAAAAAGATAGTTTGGAAAGTGATAAAGACTTTACCCTTTGTCCTCCATTACATGTTGGAAGGGATGCTTACAAATCAAGAAGCTGACATTCCATTAAAACTCATATATCTCAATCACGTAGAAAATAATTGCCATGTGGGGCACTTAGAAAAATACAGGGATGCTAAGAATAATTTCCCCAATAGAAGGTATAAGAAACAAAACTGAGAAAAGTGTTGAAGGCCTTACCATTTGTACTACATTACAAGTTGGAAGGGATGCTAACAAACCGAGAAAATGGCATTCGAGTAAAACTTATATTTCTCAATGGCGTATAAAACAATTATCATGTGGGGGTACTTGGAAAAATGTAGGGATGCTAACAATAATTTCTCTATTATAGACCAGATTCTGTAGGAGGAAATGACCTTAGAAGTCATAAAAAAGACAAAGCTGAGAAAAGTGTCAAAGGCTCTACCCTTTCTCCTACATTACTAGTTGGAAGGGATACAAACAAAAAAAGAAGCTAACATTCCAATAAAACTCATACTTCTCAATGGCTTAGAAAACAATTACCATGTGGGGTACTTGGAAAAATATCGGGACGCTAACAATAATTTCCCAATTACAAGCCAGATTCTGTAGTAGGAAATTACTTTAGAAGGTAGAAAAAGTACTTAGCTGGGAAAAGTGTTATTGGATTACCCTTTGTCCTACATTACAAGTTGGAAGTGATGCTAACAAACCAAGAAGCTGACATTCCATTAAACCATATATCTCAATGGCATAGAAAATAATTACCATGTGGGGTACATAGAAAAATATAAGGATGCTAACAATACTTTCCCTATTACAAGCTGGAGTCCGTAGGAGGAATTGAACTTAGAAGGTGTAAAAAAGACAAAGTTGGGAAAAGTGTTAAAGGCTTTTTACCCTTTGTCCTACATCACATGTTGGAAGCGATGTTAGCAAACCAAGAAGTTAACATTCCATTAAAACTCATATTTCTCAATGGCTTAGAAAACAAGTACCATGTGGGGGTACTTAGAAAAATATAGGTATGCTAACAATAATTTCCCTATTGCAAGCCAGAGTCTGTCGGAGGAAATGACCTTATAAGGTATAAAAAAGACAAAGCTGGAAAAGTGTGAAAGGCCTTACCCTTTGTCTTACATTAAAAGTTGAATGAGATGCTAACTAACCAAGAAGCTGACATTCCATTAAAACTCATAATTCTCATTGGCTTTAGAAAACAATTACCATGTGGGCTACGTAGAAAAATATAAGGATGCTATCAATAATTTTCCTATTACAAGCCAGAGTCACTAGGAGGAAATGACATATAGAAAGACGAAACTGGGAAAAGTGTTAAATTCTTTACCCTTTGTCCTACATTACAAGTTTGAAGGGATGCTAACAAATCAAGAAGCTGACATTCCATTTAAACATATATCTCAATGGCATAGAAAATAATTAACATATGGGGTACTTTGAAAAATATAGGGATGCTAACAATACTTTCCCTAATACAAGCTGGAGTCCGTAGGAGGAAATGAACTTAGAAGGTGTAAAAAAGACAAAGTTGGGAAAAGTGTTAAAGGCTTTTACCCTTTGTCTTTCATTACATGTTGGAAGGGATGTTAGCAAACCAAGAAGTTAACATTCCATTAAACCTCATATTTCTCAATGGCTTAGAAAACAAGTACCGTGTGGGGTACTTAGAAAAATATAGGGATGCTAACAATAATTTCCCTATTGCAAGCCAGTGTCTGTCGGAGGAAATGACCTTAGAAGGTATAAAAAAGACAAAGCTGGAAAAGTGTGAAAGGCCTTACTCTTTGTCTTACATTAAAAGTTGGAAGAGATGCTAACTATCCAAGAAGCTGACATTCCATTAAAACTCATAATTCTCAACGGCTTTAGAAAACAATTACCATGTGGGCTACTTAGAAAAATATAAGGATGCTATCAATAATTTTCCTATTACAAGCCAGAGTCACTAAGAGGAAATGACATATAAAAAGGCAAAACTGGGAAAAGTGTCAGATTCTTTACCCTTTGTCCTACATTACAAGTTTGAAGGGATGCTAACAAATCAAGAAGCCGACATTCCATTAAAACTCATATTTCTCAATGTCTTAGAAAACAAGCTGACAATTTATTAAAAATCATATTTCTCAATGCTTTTGAAAACAATTACCATGTGGGTTATTTAGAAAAAAATAGGATCTTTTTACCATGCATTAATTATCCAAGTATTCAGGAGTAGAGCCAGGATCCTCTTGCAGGGGGGCTAGCAATGGGGGTTTGGGGGCGTAGGCCCCAAATTTTTTTTTTGAGCGCTAAGTTCATGGGTCATCACCTTCGTTTATGCTAAAGAAAACGTTTTATTTCAAAAGTATAGGGGAGCCTACAGCCCCCGTCCTCCTCGGCTCTACCCCTCTCCTAGGCTACACCCCTATGAATACTATAGGAAAAAAATTCTCAAAATTTCAAGGGGGGCTTCATCCCCTTCTGGGCTCCATGTGGCTCTACCCCTACAAGTATTCTAATCTTCTTGGGTGTCTCTTATCGTTTTTACCAATTGAGAGATTGGGTATTGGTTATATGAATTTTGCTAGCCATACTTTCATGAATCCCAGGATCGAGAAATCGCATCTGATGCTCACTAGGCTGAGCTCGTGGTGATGATAGAGACCCAGGGGGCTATGATTTCTGCCCTGCAAAGCACAATGTCATGAATGGAAGGTTTTATGAATAGCTTTGGGCGGGAAGTGAACAAAATGACCACATATTCATCTTATGATACAGACGCTACTCAAGCATCAGATGATACCCAACATCGTGGTTGGGATATTTGTGTAATATTACTATTTACGACGATCGCCTTGTTTATTTTTGCATATGTTGACTTTACTGTTGCCCAAGGATTCGACCCTAGAAGGGGGGTGAATAGGGTCTATGACAATTTAAAAAATCTTCCTAATCCCTTAAGCGAAATTTCAATTCTACTAATTAAAAGGGAAATGAATTATGAAATTCAATACAAACAATGTAAAACAATAAAGTAAAGACTAGGGAGAGAGAATGCAAGCACAAGAGTAGGGAGAGAGAATGCAAACACAAGATATTGTTCACGAGGTTCGGCAATCCCGCCTACGTCCCCGCCTCAAGCTATACTCACTAGAGGATTCACCACGATTTTACTCGCACAGTCTTATTACAAGTGAAGACCAAACCTTTTACAATCTTCTTTCAGGTGAAGATTAAACCTTTACAAATCCCCTTACGGGTGAGGATTAGACCTTTACAATCTTCTTATGGGCGAAGATTAAGCCTATTTGCAAGAGAACACCCTCTATTAACTTTACAAAGCTCCCCGCTTCAAGGACAAGAATCTACCGATTCTTGATTTCATTAAACTTAGATGAGAAGTATTTTACAATCATAATTTGATCCTAAAACGAGCTGAATGATCTCTCTAAAACTCACAGAAAATCTCCCAACGATTGGAGTTGAATAGCTCAAGATATGGGATTTGGGGATTTTAGGTTTAACTCAATAGATTTAGAAATCTAAGCTTTGGAGTGGATGATTGAATGATTTGATTGATATATCATCACATTCTAATTCATAAATCATCTCTATTTATAGCACTTGCAAAGATATAGCCGTTGGAGGCACATTGAATGCAAAAGAGCCATTTAAAAATAACCGTTATAGGGTTTTTAATACATGCCCCAAGGCATCTAGTCGACTGGATGGGTGATCTAGTTGACTGGATGAACCCAATGGCCAAATCAAAATCCTGGCCTTCATCTAGTCGACTGGATGGTTCATTTAGTCGACTGGATGGTTGATTTTCAGCATAAAATCCATTTTTCTTAACCTTAATGATGGGATTGAATTTCAAGGTCTTATGACTCTTCTTTATCATGATTTTGGTCATTCTTTATGATGTCTTAGGGCCTTAGAAAGTTATTCAATGTTGGTCTTAGGCTCCTAAGGTCAATCTAGGCTTTAAACATTCAATCAAACAAACTTTGAGAACTTTTTACAAAAGTATTAAACATTCTCATACTAAAATGTAAAACATTAAACCTATCTAAGAGAGTCTTCATTCTTCATCTTGATCTTGATTGGATTTTTCTTCTTTGACTTCATGATCAATCTTCTTCTTCTTTTTCATGACTTGGATTGGTATGATATTTAATTTGATCCAACTTGATCCAATAGCTTTCTTTTGACTTGATATTGAATTCTTCTCATAGATGATGTCATTTTCATGCTTTTTCATCTTGATTTGCTAATGCTTCCCATAAACTGAATATCACATTAATTCAATGGAAACATTAGTAACACAAATCTCTTTACATTATTGTGTTATTATCAAAATCACTAAGGGGACCTATGGTAGACACCTATAGGCTAACATCTACGTGGATTGATATTCTATAATTAAATTTTATTAGGAATGTGCGTGGATCATTATATATATGAGTTTGTCTTTGAAAATAGGTGACAGGTTAACAGATGATAGGTGGATAGGTATACAGGGTATACAGTCACTGTATACAGGGCCTGTTTTTTTTTTCCTAAAGGATATTAGCGACGGTAATATTACCGTCACTAATAATTTAATAAAAAAAAGTTATTAATGACAGTAATCTTCCGTCACTAACTTACAATATGCGATGGATATATGACCGTCGGTATACTGGAAGTATAGCCACGGTAACATACCGTCAGTAATAGTGATGGTAATTTAACCCTCAGTATATTTGTAGTTATACTGACAGTAATTATTCCGTTGGTAGATTTGAAATCAGCCACGGTAATAAAACCGTCGGTATATACGATTTTGCAACGGTTAATTATCGTCGTAATTTAATAATAAATCATCAGAGATAGTACAAACTGTCGAAATTGTACTAGAAAAGGTCCTGTATAACACATATATAGGGACGAAATTATTATTAATAGCGATGGAAATATTTCCGTCGGTAATTAGCGATGGTTGCAAATTTCCGTTGCTATAGATTTACTGACGCCCGTATTAGCGATGGCATACGGACGGTCAGAATTCCGTTGCTGCATCCGATACCGACGGAAATGAGCATATTACCGACGATATCAAACCGTTGGTAAATCCTAGTTTTCTTGTAGTGTCACTTTCCTTCTCATCTATTTTCTGTTTTTCTTGACAAGAAGACAAAAATGTGTTGGGCCCCGTAAAAAAGATGAAGGATATATTAGATTTTGTTCTTATCTTGTAGAGTTTCATTCATAGAAGTGGGAGATTTTGCTGTAAGTGGGTCAACCTTGATTGCATATTAACGCCACATTGCTAGCTATCGGGTGGAGGGTCCCTAATAGAGGGAACCGAGGGGTGAAATTTTCTACTAAAGATAATAGACCCTCAATTTTTCATTTCTCATGCAAAATGCCTATTTAATCACAATTATATCCATAACTTTATTTCTTGTCTTTTGATGAAAATAAGATAACGTTTCAAAAGTTCTTTGGACTTGTATGAATCAGCATCCGCGTAATAGGATCAAGATCCATTTGCCTTTCAGATTCCAATTGTAAAAAACACCTTTTATAAATATAGGCATGATGTCTAGATAAAATCGTCACCAAGCATAAGAATCTCTTGTCCTTTGCCTTTCTGAATACTTTCTTTAATAATGGCTACCCACCGAGTTTGGTTTCTCTCATTTCTCCTACTCTTCTTAGTATCAAACTATCTTGTTCTTCTTATTCGTCCTTGTGCTGCTAAATTCCCAAATTGCACTTTTGACTCCATATATCAATTTGGGGACTCGATTTCAGATACTGGTAATTTTATACGTGAATTTCCAATCGGATACTTCTCTGTATTTGCTCGCCTTCCATATGGCCAAACTTTCTTCAACATGCCCACTGGTAGATGCTCGGATGGTCTCCTAATGGTAGACTATCTCGGTAAGACCTATGTCTTATGTTTCTTAGTGTTTGTCCGGTACAGATTATTGCAGTAATAAGTGATAATGCTGATAAGCGCTGTCCTGAATAAACGTTTTTGTTATTAATTTTCTAGTAACAATTTCATATTTTATGCATTACAGCCCTCGCTGCTCATCTCCCCCTTCTCAACCCGTATCTGAAAAGCCATTCCGATTTCACTCATGGAGTAAACTTTGCAGTAGCTGGTTCGACTGCACTCGACATTTCCTCCCTTGTAAAATTGAACATTATACCGCTGTTAACCAAGAGTTCCCTCAACGTTCAACTCCAGTGGTTCAAGACTCATCTCAGTTCCATCTGCAAATCGAAAACAGGTTATCAGATTACAATAATTTTTCAATCAAGCTTTGCTTAACTATGTCATAACTATATTTCTGTTACTGTTTCTTTCTCAATATTTTTTAGAGTGTGCACAAAGGCTTGAAAAGTCTCTCTTCATGATGGGGGAGATTGGACTTAACGATTGCAACTATGCTTTTATCGAGGGCAAAACCATAGAGGAGGTTGAGAAAATTGTGCCAGAAGTTTTTCAGGCTATAAAGAATGCCACTAGAGTAAGCTTCTTTCTCATAACAACATATTATCTTTCTCATTGAACTTGGTAGTAATGCTAGCAGTTTTTCTCTACTTGAAAAAATAACAGGATACCATCTAGAGCCATTGGCATAGGGCACATGCAACTGCATATCTACCGGTCGATCTAGCTAGTCCGTTGACTTTTGGGCCGCATCTTGGAAGAATTATAGTCCAAATATTATTTCTGCAATACACATTGACTAATCCGATATACATCTCTATATAGTGATTAATTTGTTGTGATCATTGATCGCCTGTACAAAAAAATTATACTCCTTTCTTTCTTCTCTGATACATGCATAGTTACTAAATCGGGGGTTTGAGAATTATTTGACTAGGAAAAATTTTGAACTTCATAAATAAATCTATAAATTGTTGGGCAAGATGTTAAGAAAATTCTAAATAAATATATTTCAAATATTATATATTTATTAGGCACTTTCTCAAAAAAAAAAGTGAATAATTTGTGTTTAACTTGTAAAATTCGCGATTTTTTTGAAAAAAATGTGTGTGTGTTTTTTTTTCAGAAGTTGTGAATTAATCATTCGAAGAAAAAGTCAAATGTTATTTGGCAATTTTCAAAAAATTCATAATACTTTGTTACTATATATACAGGAAGTGATTGATCATGGTGCTCTTCGAATTGTTGTCCCTGGGAGTTTTCCATTGGGTTGTTTTCCCTTTTATCTCACAACATTGAAAAGCAATGATCCCGCAGCTTACGACGAATTCAAGTGCCTAAAAGATTTAAACAACTTTTCCATGTACTACAACAATCTCCTCCAACAATCCATTTTAGAGTTAAATCAGGAATACCCTAATGTTGTTGTGGTGTATGCTGATAATTACAATGCCTTCCAGTGGCTCCATCAGCATGCTCCTTATCTTGGTGAGTCTTGACATCACTTATACCCAAAACAATATGTATAGTTTAATAATGGAGAATTAGTTCTAATGACTGTTTGTGATTTATCATGACAAGGTTTCGATGTGGGGTCTATACAGAAAGCTTGTTGTGGAATTGGTGGCGATTACAACTTTGATCCTATTTTGCCTTGTGGAGCTCCTTTGGTTCCTGTTTGTCGCCATCCTGAGAGACGTGTTAGTTGGGATGGTATCCATTTGACTCAGGAGGCTTATAAGCAAATGGCAAAATGGCTCATTCGAGACATCATGCCTAAGCTCCATTTCATTGTTTGACAGCAATTCGAATTTGGATTAATTAGTGTAGTTAATTCTTTTTAAGATACTAAATTCTGGTTTCTTGAGGTAGTTACTAGTTAAGCTTATTTAGATACTGATATCTTAAGACTATTTTATTCTTCCATAGATTTGTTTGTGATAAGTATTTCGCAATTAAATGTTATATAGATTGGTTAGATATAATTTTAAGTTTGGTATTTTGGCATGTATAAATAGATTCCGCCACCTTTTTTTTTACATTGGCTTTGTTTCTTCATATAAAACTAGAAAATTGAAATTTTCTGTCAAGAAAATTCTCTTCAGAAAGCTCTAATTTCGATCAGTTTTCTCTTGTTTGGCTGAAAGTGCCTAAGGATTTTCGTCCTTTCAACATATTGAAAAAAAAATTCGACAGAAAATAAATATTTCCTGGGTGCTGATTACAAGAAATAAAATTTCACCTAAGAACTGTTTCCTCCACCCCTTCTCCTATCAAACCGTAACTAGTACTTATTTCAGTGGTGGTGGATTGAATGGAAATAATTCACCACACAGTTTTTAACAAGAACATTAAGAAGAAATAAACATTAATAAGAATAGGAGGCATGCTTTCATCTCATCCTTGCTCTCTTTTGGTGATAGAAGGAAAAACATTGAGGACAAGAATTATCTTAAGGGTTAAATAATCAATTTTGACAGCTGAAGGAGATAAGAATAAAAAGAAGCACGGAACACCAAAGGATATGAAGTAACAACTAGATGGATCCTTCTCCAATAGGTTCTGTTATTTATATTCGGGCATACAAACATAAAAATGTTCACAAACCAAAAATGGCAATATCAATCAGAAAACATGATCCCCTCTCCATGACACCTTTCCAAATTGAAGTTTCCTTTCATCTCCACTGTAAGTTCTCCCTAAAGAGATGACACCCATGCAAACTATTTTTGGAGTAGCATCGAGTTGTTTCTTAGTAGAGCTGTATTTTTCGTTGATGAATCTAAAACAATGCAGACATGAAACGATAGCACATGATCCAATATCAATAGGAACTCATAAGCAAATAACAGGACATGATTATATGTATGTGCCAAAGAAGAAGACTTAAGTCTACCATTTTAATTCTGATACTCATGGTGCACATACAGGTTTATCGGGACCCTTATTGGACTTATATGCCCTCGAAAGCCAATATAAGACTTTTCTATGTTGATTAGAGAAACATCACATTCACACAACTATATATAAAGGGTATTTATAATTGTTAATGTCTCATTTGATGAGGACATAAGGTTCCTTAGGTAACATTGTACGAAATTCATGCAAAGGTTGCGAGGAGATATGATTTTCTAGTTCCTTTTAAACCTAATAATGTTCTAAGCCTCTAGATCTAGTACTGATTGTGTCGCGACCCCAAACCCACCCTAGGAGTTAGAGTGAATCTTGGACGACTTAATCATTACTTACATGACTTGCTTGACGAACCAACCTGCAAAACTCACAGAACATATACAATAGAGGATAACAGCGGAAGCATAACTATAAAACACAACGGAAGTCTAACAAACCTCTAAGTATATATACACATGGTCCAAGTTTAATACAAAAGAAAACAAAACAAAGAAAGTGCGGACATGCCCGCCAAAATACATGGATATAATCACTCATGCTCACCCACAGCTAAACCACTTAGAATCTAACACCACCTACTGATAACCCTCTACGGGAGGTTCCTCCAAAGGTTCCTCGACGTACTCCTCCTCCACCCAAGGGCTAGGAGTACAGACATCAAATGGAGCAGCAGCTCCCTCAGAACCTGCCGACATAAGAAGTACGGCTGAGCATGGAATACTCAGCGGGTACTAAATACTAACCAATAGTCATAGCAAAACCATAGCAGTATAGGAAGTAGGAAGCATTTCACATATATAAAGCAGGAAACAATTCAAGCATATAAAGCAGGAATAATTCATATCATGACAATAAAGTAAAGGAGTATATAATCATGCTTGAATTCGTAAAAGCCGATAAAACCCTTGAAAACACCGTGCACTTGACTTGACTTGACTGAAAATACCATTTCCTTGCTTGAAAACTTGTCATGTTTGTCTTATCTTATCGTATCATGCATGTCATGCCATGTCTTGTCATGCTTGCTTGGAAAAGTAAACTACTTGTGAGGGAAGGGAGACCCTTCTTCCTAAATGCCCATGCTTGTCATGTCATGTATCATGCTTGCTTGTTCGGAAAAGTAATCTACTTGTGAGGGAAGGGAGACCCTTCTTCCTAAATGCTCATGTCATGTCCTTTCACTTGTGAGATGTCCTTGTGAGATGTACTTGCGAGGGAAGGGAAACCCTTCTTATGATATGTATGTACTTGCGAGGGAAGGGAGACCCTTCTTATGATAATGCATGATTGACTTTTCCTTGCCAAAAGCGAGGTAATACATATCGTAGGATATGCCCCACCTCTAAATCCCATTCTTGAAAAACGTCGGTAATCCATGTCATGCATGCGTGCTCGTGAGATCGTGTGCATACTTGCATTTGGAATTAAATATGACAATTTGGGTAATTTACAAAGCATAGCATATCACGATTTGAACAAGTAATAAGTCGCACATTTTGAGAAATGTAAGAAACACACTATCATATGCCCTAACAATTTCATGAATAATTAAACATGTATTCCCTTAATTTATCACTCATTTTATTCACCTTGGCATCTCATCAAACATAGTGTGTTCATTATTTATTAACCCTACAACATGCTTTTCTAGGTGGGTTTTACTCACATCACATATGTATGTTTATTATGGGTACAATGCCCTCCCCGTTCATCCATCACATCAATACACACGGCATCCAATCGCCCACATTCATCTCCATTCATCATTCACCGTTCACCATTCACAACCCATCTCATAATACATGGATGTATAAAGGAACACAAAGAAAAATAAAGGAAAAGAAGAACTATGACTAGGAGGGTAGCAAGAAGTACCGACCTTGATCAAGTGGGGAAGAAATCCCCCTTTCCAAAACGACCGTGAGTTGCTGCCCTAGCTTGGAACACGAGCTCCACACGAGCTTGAGCCGAGATCTTGAAGGAAAACGTGCTTGAGGATGATCTAGGGTCTCAAACCCCTTTGATTCCTCTTCAAAATGGAAACCCTAGATTTAGGAACCCTTTCTCCTCTCTTCTAATCTCCCAAATCTTCTAAGGGTTGAGAATGAGCCCTAAAGGCTCGGGCAATCCTATATAAGAAAGGGTATAACACCCGAATGCCGAAAATGCCCTTAGTGAAAATTCTGTAAAACGCGAGGACCGAGCGATCGGTGTTAATGACCGATCGATCGGTTGCCTACCGATCGATCGGTTTCATAACCGAGCGATCGGTTGAAATTTCACTCTCTGGAAAATTTCCCCATAGTAAAATCTCGACCAGTCGATAGCCTCCGAGCGATCGGTTTTAGACCGATCGATCGCTCCATGGACCGAGCGATCGGTGGTCTGCAGGTCCAAACTGTTTTGGCCATAACTTTTGACTCGTTCATCCGATTTCGACGATTCAACTTGCGTTGGGTTCGTACTCCGAAAACAAACATTTCTGACGTTTCGAAATTTCCAATTTCTTCCTTATTTATTAATTGCATTACTTTAAAGGAAAAATGGCTACGAAGGGTCATGCATAAATGTCAAAAGTTCGGGGCTCTACATCCTTCCCCCCTTACAAAAAAATTTCGTCCTCGAAATTTGGACGAGACATGCATTACAGAATCAAACAATATTATAAGCTACATGTACAAAACCTATACAAAATTCATTCAAACAATTCCGGGTACTTCGCTTTGACTTCGGCTTCACGCTCCCATGTAGCTTCTTCCCGAGCATGGTGCTGCCATTGCACAAGAACCAAAGGGATTGTCTTGTTGCGAAGCACTTGATCTCTCCGATCCAATATGTGAATCGGCTTCTCAACCAACGTGAGATCTTCTCGAATCTCCAACGGTTCCAATTCTAGTACATGCGAAGGGTCCGCAATGTACTTCCGAAGCATAGACACGTGGAAAACGTTGTGAACCGCGGCCATGTGTGGTGGAAGAACTACTCGATAAGCAACTTCACCAACCCGCGTGATAATCTCAAACGGTCCAACATAGCGAGGACTAAGCTTGCCTCTTTTGCCGAATCTCATAATCCCTTTGCTAGGAGATACTTTCACAAAAACTTGATCCCCTACCTGAAATTCCAAGTCCCTGCGGCGCGTGTCTGCATAGCTCTTTTGGCGATCTTGAGCGGCTTTCAACCGATCCCGGATGATCTTGACTATACTAGCAGTTTGCTCAACCAGCTCCGGACCAAGTACTTTTCTTTCTCCTACCTCATCCCAGTAGAGAGGAGACCTGCAGCTTCGCCCATACAAAGCCTCGAACGGAGCCATTTGGATACTCGCCTGATAGCTATTGTTGTAGGCGAACTCCACCAAAGGCAAGTGCTCTTCCCAACTGCCTTTGAAATCCAGCATACAAGCCCGAAGCATATCTTCTATTACTTGGTTCACCCTCTCGGTTTGTCCATCCGTTTGTGGATGAAAAGCAGTGCTGAAATCAAGTCGGGAACCTATAGCTTCCTGAAAGCTTTTCCAGAATCGTGATGTGAATCTTGGATCCCGATCCGACACAATACTGACAGGCACTCCGTGCAACCTCACCACTTCCTTGATGTACAAAGCAGCTAACTGACTAGAGTTGAAAGTAGTTCGGTAAGGCAAGAAGTGAGCGGACTTCGTCAAACGATCCACTACTACCCATATCGCATCTGAACCCCTTGCCGTCTTTGGCAAGCCAACTATGAAATCCATGGATATGTTCTCCCATTTCCACTCGGGAATCGGAAGGGACTGTAATAGACCTGCGGGCCGCATGTGTTCTGCTTTCACCTGTTGGCACACCAAGCACCGTGCTACATATTCCGCAACCTCCCTCTTCATATTCCGCCACCAAAAGTGACTCTTGAGGTTCCGGTACATCTTCGTACCCCCTGGATGCACAGTGTACTTTGCCCGGTGGGCTTCATCCATAATCTCCCTCCGAAGATTTGCATTGGCTGGAACACACAGCCTTCCCTTGAATGTGATAGCACCTCGGCTAGTGAGAGAGAAGTCCTCACTACCCTTAGCAACTTCCTTGTCCCGATAAGCCAACAATTTAGCATCCGTGGCTTGGTATTCTTGGATCAAATCTATAATGTATGGCCGAACCGTGACATTTGCCAAGATAGGACTACGGACAGAGTCATTCACACTAATGTCCAGATTTGCCAAGTCTTCAAGTAGCTTCCATTCCTGCACTAACATGCATGCTAATAACCCCGGAGGTCTTCTACTCAAAGCATCAGCCACTACATTTGCTTTACCCGGGTGGTATTGAATGGTACAATCATAGTCCTTCAGAAATTCCATCCAACGCCTTTGCCTTAGATTCAGCTCCTTTTGGGAAAAGAGATACTTGAGACTCTTGTGATCAGTGAACACATAGAACTCCACCCCATAAAGGTAATGACGCCAAATCTTAAGTGCAAACACGACCGCCGCAAGCTCCAAGTCATGCGTAGGATAGTTCTTCTCATGCTCCTTCAACTGCCTTGATGCATAGGCAATGACTTTCTTGTGCTGCATGAGTACACACCCAAGTCCAACGTGTGAGGCATCACTATACACCTCGTACCCATAAGGTCCCGATGGCACCGTAAGGACAGGAGCTGTGGTAAGCCTCTTCTTCAGTTCCGTGAAACTGATCTCACACTTGTCGCTCCATACAAACTTAGCGTTCTTCCTTGTCAGGTAAGTGAGCGGTGCTGCAAGGCTGGAGAAACCCTCTACGAATCTCCTGTAGTAGCCTGCCAACCCAAGAAAGCTGCGTATCTCAGTAACACTCTTGGGCCTTGCCCAACTCATAACAGCTTCTATCTTCTTCGGATCTACCGATATGCCTTCTGCGGAAACAACGTGGCCTAGGAATGCCACCTCTTCTAACCAAAACTCACACTTGCTAAGTTTGGCGTATAGTTTGTGCTCTCTTAGCATTTCCAAAGCAAGGCATAGGTCGCGTGTGTGATCTTCCCGTGTCTGGGAATAGACCAAAATGTCGTCAACAAATACAATCACGCATCTATCAAGATATGGCCGGAACACCCGGTTCATCAAATCCATAAAGGCTGCCGGCGCGTTCGTGAGTCCAAAAGGCATCACCAAGAACTCGTAGTGCCCATATCGAGTCCTGAAAGCAGTTTTGGGAACATCTTCCGCCTTAATCTTCAACTGGTGATAACCCGATCGAAGATCTATCTTTGAGAAAAATCTCGCTCCCTTCAACTGATCGAACAAGTCATCAATCCTAGGCAAGGGATACCTATTCTTTATAGTGACTTTGTTCAATTGCCTGTAATCGACACACATCCGCATCGAGCCATCTTTCTTCTTAACAAACAACACCGGGGCACCCCATGGTGAGACACTTGGTCGAATGAAGCCAAGGCCTTGCAATTCCTCCAACTGAGTCTTCAACTCCTTGAGTTCAATAGGGGCCATTCTATATGGAGCTCTGAACACAGGAGCTGTGCCTGGTGCAAGCTCGATCATAAACTCAATCTCCCTATCTGGAGGCAATCCTGGCAACTCCTCTGGAAATACATCCAGGAACTCACTCACAACCGGAATAGTCGATGAGTCCTTTGCCTCGGGGTTAGCTAAGCTCAACGCCGCAAAGCGGGCAATGTCTCTACTTTTTAACCCCCGAAAGTGAAATGGTTTTCCTTTTACCGGCTTGAAGAGTACCATCTTCTCAAAGCAAGCCACATGCCCATGATGTGCTGCTAACCAATCCATTCCCAATATAATATCAAAGTCTTGGAATCCAAGGACGATGAGGTCAACCGCCAACTCGTGGCTTCCAACTTGGACCGCACTATTTCTATACACTTTATCTGCCAATACTGTTTTGCCGAGCGGAGTCGAAATGGCTAACTCCGGTTTTAGCTGACTAGGCTCCACAGAAAAGCCTTCTGAAAAACTCGGCGAGACAAACGAATGAGTAGACCCGGTATCAATCAACACTCGAGCCAAATACTCATTGACTAGTAGGGTTCCTGAAATTTTAACTAGCGGAGTTAATCCATGCATCAACAACGTATACGTGTAGGTTTATATACATATAGAACATGCCGAGTACGTACACAAAAATATAGCATAACATAACAATCACGAATAAAGAAAATAACTCCAAACGCGTACCTTGCACCACATCATCAGATGCAAGTGCATCACCCTCTGTCAAAGCAAATACACGCCCCTGGTTCGCCTGGCGAGACTGAGGTGTAGACCGGGTAGTCTGAGATGACGCCTGGTATGATCCTGCTGGGCGTGTCGGGGGCCTACTACCCTGAGACTGGCCTGGTAAATGCCGGCTAGGGCAATCCCTGATCATGTGGCCCTGGCGACCGCAATGATAACATCCACCAGATGCTCTTCGGCAATCTCCTGCCGGATGCCTTTTGCCGCATGAAGTGCAGACCTCATATGTATAGGCTGGAGGGACCGGAGGTGGTGTATACCTCGTTGCCTGAGGGGTAACTGGCCGTGGGGCCGGAAGAGCCTGAGGTCGAGGTGCCTGTGGCACGTACTGCCGGGGTGCTGGAGGAGCATAAGTCGGCCTCGTCTGTGGTGCTGGCCATGTATACTGATAAGGACCAGTCCGGGCCCGCCTCTCTGGAGGTGCTGAACTATTGGCTTGGCCTCTCGCCAACTCTCTCTTCTTAGACACCGCTTCGGAATTGGCCTCGACCAATAAGGCCTTGTCTACCACTTCAGGGTAGGTAGCATGCCTGAAAACGGAAACCTTCTCCATAATAACATCCTTGAGCCCTTGCTCAAATCTTCTCGCCTTCATTGCCTCAGTAGCAACCATATGAGGCGCGAATCTCGACAATTCTGAGAACTTGGCCTCATAAGCGGCCACAGACATCGAACCTTGCTCAAGGTTGATGAATTCTCTCTCTTTCTTTTCCCGTGCACCGATCGGAAAATACTTCTTGTAAAAAGTATCTTTGAACTCCTCCCAAGTCCACGGTTGACCTTGCATGGTCAAGTCCCGTGTCCTCAATGCGGACAACCACCAATGGTGGGCTTCGCCCTCTAGCATAAAAACTGCCCATGCCACTTTCTCTTCCTCTGTAGGAGAGAGCACCGCAAATATCTTCTCAACCTGGAGGATCCAAGCCTCCGCAGTAAGAGGGTCCACACTCCCGTGGAAGGATGGAGGCCTCAATCTCCTGAATGCCTCAACTCCAGCTGTACGATGTACTGGAGCTGCGGGCGGTGGAGTAGGTGCCGCCGACGATGGTATAGCTTGCCGAGCCGCCAGTATGGCGAGTGTCTCAGCAATAGAGCCTAAGACCTGGGAGAGGTCAGGCTGCTCATCCTCACCCTGTGAAGAAGAGGAAGCTCTGGTATGTGGCCCACGACCCCGTGTGTTCCGTCTCATGACTAAAGTCCTGAGAATAATAACACCACATGAGTCTAACTTGAAACCACAGTTTATTTCAATGTCATTTCACAATAATTCAATCTGTATTAGTTGTATAATATTAATATACAGCACATCAAGTCATCAAAGTATTCATCACATTATACTTATACTTTAGTGTTCTAGCGTACCTAGGACCGTACTTGGTTAAAGCAACCATTTTAGACTAAGACTAAGGTTTAGTCTTACACTTGGAACCAGACTCGTTCCCGACTCACTTCCTTCCTAACTTGTTTCCTAACATATGCTCTTGTCAAGCCGTGGTATAAGATTCTAAGTGACCCTAAAGACCTAAAGCCTAGGCTCTGATACCACTTCTGTCGCGACCCCAAACCCACCCTAGGAGTTAGAGTGAATCTTGGACGACTTAATCATTACTTACATGACTTGCTTGACGAACCAACCTGCAAAACTCACAGAACATATACAATAGAGGATAACAGCGGAAGCATAACTATAAAACACAACGGAAGTCTAACAAACCTCTAAGTATATATACACATGGTCCAAGTTTAATACAAAAGAAAACAAAACAAAGAAAGTGCGGACATGCCCGCCAAAATACATGGATATAATCACTCATGCTCACCCACAGCTAAACCACTTAGAATCTAACACCACCTACTGATAACCCTCTACGGGAGGTTCCTCCAAAGGTTCCTCGACGTACTCCTCCTCCACCCAAGGGCTAGGAGTACAGACATCAAATGGAGCAGCAGCTCCCTCAGAACCTGCCGACATAAGAAGTACGGCTGAGCATGGAATACTCAGCGGGTACTAAATACTAACCAATAGTCATAGCAAAACCATAGCAGTATAGGAAGTAGGAAGCATTTCACATATATAAAGCAGGAAACAATTCAAGCATATAAAGCAGGAATAATTCATATCATGACAATAAAGTAAAGGAGTATATAATCATGCTTGAATTCGTAAAAGCCGATAAAACCCTTGAAAACACCGTGCACTTGACTTGACTTGACTGAAAATACCATTTCCTTGCTTGAAAACTTGTCATGTTTGTCTTATCTTATCGTATCATGCATGTCATGCCATGTCTTGTCATGCTTGCTTGGAAAAGTAAACTACTTGTGAGGGAAGGGAGACCCTTCTTCCTAAATGCCCATGCTTGTCATGTCATGTATCATGCTTGCTTGTTCGGAAAAGTAATCTACTTGTGAGGGAAGGGAGACCCTTCTTCCTAAATGCTCATGTCATGTCCTTTCACTTGTGAGATGTCCTTGTGAGATGTACTTGCGAGGGAAGGGAAACCCTTCTTATGATATGTATGTACTTGCGAGGGAAGGGAGACCCTTCTTATGATAATGCATGATTGACTTTTCCTTGCCAAAAGCGAGGTAATACATATCGTAGGATATGCCCCACCTCTAAATCCCATTCTTGAAAAACGTCGGTAATCCATGTCATGCATGCGTGCTCGTGAGATCGTGTGCATACTTGCATTTGGAATTAAATATGACAATTTGGGTAATTTACAAAGCATAGCATATCACGATTTGAACAAGTAATAAGTCGCACATTTTGAGAAATGTAAGAAACACACTATCATATGCCCTAACAATTTCATGAATAATTAAACATGTATTCCCTTAATTTATCACTCATTTTATTCACCTTGGCATCTCATCAAACATAGTGTGTTCATTATTTATTAACCCTACAACATGCTTTTCTAGGTGGGTTTTACTCACATCACATATGTATGTTTATTATGGGTACAATGCCCTCCCCGTTCATCCATCACATCAATACACACGGCATCCAATCGCCCACATTCATCTCCATTCATCATTCACCGTTCACCATTCACAACCCATCTCATAATACATGGATGTATAAAGGAACACAAAGAAAAATAAAGGAAAAGAAGAACTATGACTAGGAGGGTAGCAAGAAGTACCGACCTTGATCAAGTGGGGAAGAAATCCCCCTTTCCAAAACGACCGTGAGTTGCTGCCCTAGCTTGGAACACGAGCTCCACACGAGCTTGAGCCGAGATCTTGAAGGAAAACGTGCTTGAGGATGATCTAGGGTCTCAAACCCCTTTGATTCCTCTTCAAAATGGAAACCCTAGATTTAGGAACCCTTTCTCCTCTCTTCTAATCTCCCAAATCTTCTAAGGGTTGAGAATGAGCCCTAAAGGCTCGGGCAATCCTATATAAGAAAGGGTATAACACCCGAATGCCGAAAATGCCCTTAGTGAAAATTCTGTAAAACGCGAGGACCGAGCGATCGGTGTTAATGACCGATCGATCGGTTGCCTACCGATCGATCGGTTTCATAACCGAGTGATCGGTTGAAATTTCACTCTTTGGAAAATTTCCCCATAGTAAAATCTCGACCAGTCGATAGCCTCCGAGCGATCGGTTTTAGACCGATCGATCGCTCCATGGACCGAGCGATCGGTGGTCTGCAGGTCCAAACTGTTTTGGCCATAACTTTTGACTCGTTCATCCGATTTCGACGATTCAACTTGCGTTGGGTTCGTACTCCGAAAAAAAACATTTCTGACGTTTCGGAATTTCAAATTTCTTCCTTATTTATTAATTGCATTACTTTAAAGGAAAAATGGCTACGAAGGGTCATGCATAAATGTCAAAAGTTCGGGGCTCTACAGATTGTGCATTGTACTTCATCATGGCTTGCGCATGTATAGCTCTATAAGATAGTGTAATGAATCTCATTCACAGAGAGTATTGACTCTTGACTAACATGTGAGGATATGTAGTAAGTAAATAATACTGAACAGGGTCATTGTGGATACCAATGGAATACACTTTAGATTGTATTAGGGTTATCCATTCGACAAATTATCATTAGACCTGAGATGTTAGCATTTTCTCAACAATCTATCTATATGATTTTGATGTGCCAATTAGTAATGTCCAAAACACAGGAATAACTCTAGGTACGTTGGGTCATGTACACAGTGTTTGGAGAAGTGTGTAAACGTTCAATAAGGAATCTAAAAAAAATCCGGTGAATCCAAAATCTATGTTTAGTGAAGAACTCACTGAAGAGAATCCAGATAAAAAATTTATGCGGAAAACTGTATCTTGAAGATCTTTATACCATAGAAAGCAAATAATACTAGCTACATGCTTAGAGAATTACCTCGGTGAATGATGTTCACCGGTGAAGCACAAAATCAACTTGAACCGTTAGAACTCTTTGTAGAGATTTCTCGAAGAAATACTCGAAGCTCGATCCTTTTTCTTCCCTATCCCTACGAAGCTTTTGAATCTTTACTTGGTCTTGAAGAAACAAAGAGAAGAAGATTGTTGGAGGAGTAGACTTTCTGTCATACAAAACCTTACGGTTCAAAACCCTAAGCTTCAAACAACTTGGAATCTCCCAAGGGGCTCACGAAAATTAGCTGGAGAGAACTCTCTCTAAGCTCATGGTTTTGGAGGGGAGATCTTCAATGAATGATTACCCCCACGTTTTGGGGTTTTGGGGGTATAAATAGATTAGAATCTAATTCTAATCCTATTCCAATTAGAAATTGTAAAGTCATGTTTTTGTATTGGCAAAATTCCGAATCCAGAAGTGGGTATAGTACTTCTTAGGTCATCATCCGGTTCGATGAAAAGCGAAAAAGATGCCATGATAAAGCATGAAGATTCATCATCCAAGAATGGCTCAAGTTTTAGGATGGTAAGTGAGACCTAGAAGACCAAAAATAGTTCTCATGGAAATGCCCAAAATCATAGAAAATGGCTCTAGAAAGCATTGAGATTTTGTATGGTGAAAAATAACAGAAGATAAAAAAATCCAGGGTCGATCCTGGAAGACACTTAGGTCGACCAAAGTACACTATTGGGTTGACCCAAAGTACTCCCAGGGTCGACTCTGATATGGACTTTTGTTTCTAAATTGTTTTTGGCAACTTCTAACTTCATAGGGTTGCTCTTCTATTTAATGCAACACCCATTGTCCATGAAGGACACTTTTTGGAGAGCATTGAGACCACTTTAGGCTCATTCTAGAGTTCCCCTAAACTCTGGAAAATATTCCACTCATCCTCCATTAACCATTCTCTAGAGTTACAAGTTTTACATTCATATCATTATGAACTTGCATTGATTGATCCTCAATCATTGATGAGATCACTCTAGAGCTTCTCAAAACTATAAAACCCATATTGTGCTCTGTTGTGGGTGTTGGTTAGCTAGAGCCAAAGCCAACAAGGACGGGGATCGATCTTCGGAGATCGTGGTAGATCGCTTTGAGAAATATTGGCAAGAGAGGAACCGGAGTTGCTGTTGCAGAGATCGAACAAGCTGAGTTTGTGGTTTGGAAGCTGAGAAATCGATACCGAGGAACGGTGTGTCGTATCCGGTTGAGTAAGATTCAAGTCTTGTACTGTTGAAATCTTTTCACAGTGAAATTTATTCTGGACTAGGTCCCATGGTTTTTCCCAGAAGGGTTTTCCACGCAAAAAGTTTTGCGTGTTCATGTGTGATTGAATGAGTGTGATTGGATAAAATTAAAATTGGTTGAAATTCTTAAGTAGACCTATTCACCCCTCCCTCTAGGTCAAAGGATACATTGAACTAAGGGATTTCAATTGATATCAGAGCTGGTACACCCATAAGGTTAATTCCTTAAGTGTGATCTTGTGTCTATCCTTAAGTCAATGACTACTCTAAGAGATGGTCCATCTCTCGTCCCCCATTGTTTGATGGGAACAACTATGCATATTGGAAAGCTCGAATGAGAGCGTTTCTCAAATCCATAGATGAGAGAATCTCAATGTCTATTTAGGATGACTGGACCCCACTGGTGAATTTTCTAGGTGATGTAATTCTCACTAAAAGTTCCAAAGATTGGAGCAAAGATGAGCTCGAGACAAGTGGTTGGAACACAAAAGGTCTCAATGCAATCTTTACTACAGTCATTGTAGAAGAATTCAGACGAATCTCTTCATATGAAACAACAAAAGAGGCTTGGGATATTCTGGAAATGACTCATGAAGGTATCACCACTGTCAAGATCTCAAAGCTCCAAATTCTCACCATAAAATTTGAAAATCTGAAAATAGAAGACAATGAAACTTTTGATGAATTCTATGCAAAACTAAGTGACATTGTTAATTCTAGTTTCAATCTGGATAAGAAAATTAGTGAGTCCAAAATTGTTAGAAAAATCCTTCGATTTCTACGGGAAAGGTTTCAATCTAAGGTCACTGCTATTGAGGAGAGCAAGAATGTTGATGCTCTCAAGATTGAGGAATTGGTCGGATCACTCCAAACCTACGAACTCAATCTTCGACCAACCAAGAAAAACAAGTCTGTGGCCTTAGAAACTGTCAAGGAAACCTTGGATGAAGATGACAGTGATGCTAAGTTAGAAGAGAAGGAGTTGGCTCTCTTTGTTAAGAAATTTCAAAAATAACTAAAAATCTAAACAAAGACGAAAACCTCTAGACGAAAACCTCTTGAAAAGCCAAAGTCAAAACCTTGGGAAAACAAGAAAATCCCCAAAGGAAATGACAAGAAATCTCGTGGCATTCAATGCTATAAATGCAAAGGCTATGGCCATATTTCACCTGATTGCCCTAACAAGAAGAAGAGTAAGGGAAAGGTGATGAATGCCACATGGGATGACAGTGAATCTAAGGATGAACAATCCGAAAGCTCTACCTCAAGTGAGGAATCTGAGAATCATATGGCTTTCACTGTCACCCTATCTGAGATTTTCAATCCTCCCACTACTTATGAAGAGAAGAGTGATGAAGATCAAGTGAGTGAGTCTAGTGAAGATCATGATCAGAGTCACACTGTTTCTGAGTTTGATGAAGACATGGATACAGCCTATGAAAGGTTGTTTCCTGAAAGTCTCAAGCTAAAGAAAGCCAAGATATCTTTGAACAAAAAAATTAAAATAGCTCAACAGGAAAGAGACTCTTGCAAACTAGAAGCAGAAGAGAAGAATGCTCCAGTAGCTCAGCTTGATAGTGAAAAAGCTGAACTGGTGTCCAAAATAGAGTACCTTGGGGAAGAAAATGTCTCTTTATCCAAATGGGTTAAGGTTCTAAAAACTGAGGAAGATAACTCCTTGAGTGTATTTGAAGAGTCAATGACTCGCATTTTAGAATTGGAATCTGAAAGAGATGACCTTATTGAAAAAGTTAGATTTCTAGAAAATGAATTTCTCGATATTTTGAAAGTTAAGGATGGGTTAGCTAAGAAAGTAACAGAACTCGAAAAAGAAGCTAGACTCCTTAGCAACACTCAAATCTTGGATAAATTGGCTAGTATGCAGCGCTCAACAGTAAACATGTCCGGCATAGGACATCCAAACTGACCACCTGGTCCCTTGAATGTCGGTACGATGTCTACTGCAACATTTGAGCCAATACATGAAAATCCAAGATTCATGAGTTCCACTTCCTCAGGATCAAAAGCTAGGATGCTAAACTCTCAGTTGTATCAAACTTTTGTCACTTCTGGACATGGTAAAAATTCAACTTCAACTGAAACTGAGAGAACTAAGGTTCAGCCCCAGGCTAAAAGATCTCCTCCTCCCAGGTTCATACCCACTAGCTACCAGTGTGGAGTGAAGGGTCACACCCGACCTAATTGCAATGCCTTTAGGAGAAATTCCCGAAATGGTTCATGGAATCAAACTCAACATCAAGGGAATCTCCTAAGGCAAATTCAAGCTTTAGCTTAAAAGTCTAGGAGTTTGAGTGAAGAAGTGATGAAAATTGCTCAACTCTTAAGTACACAACATGGTCATGACACTTCTTATGCTCATCATGAAGAATGTAACAGGATGAACCAGAATGTTAGGGTCTCTCAGAAGAGAAGGAAGAAGAGGAGATCTAAAAAGAAGAAGGTCATGCCTACAAATGAAATGATCAAAGACAATAGGGTTCACCAAAGTCTAAGTTCATTTATATGACAAAGGATGACCTAAAATGTCTAGTCATTCACACCGCTTTGAAAGCCCAAAATTTTGATATGTGGTATTTTTGATTGTGGATGTTCCAGACATATGACAGGTAACAAGTCCCTCTTCACTCAACTTAAGGAATGCTCAGATGGAACTGTTACTTTTGGCGATAGAAGCAACTCCTTTGTGAAAGGAAAATGTGTCATCCAAGCATTCCCAAACTGAAGGATGTCTTGTTTATAGAAGGACTAAAAGGTAATCTAATTAGCATAAGTCAATTGTGTGATGATCACCATGTTGTCCACTTCACCAACAATAAGTGTTCTGTTGTGGATGATAAAGGTGTGTGTGTTTTTGAAGGGTAAAGAACCACTGATAATTGCTATGGTTTAATTTCAAGTGATGGTTCTTCTCAAATCTGCAACAGGGCTAAAGTTGAAGAAGTTGAACTGTGGCATAGGAGGCTAGGTCATATGAATTTCAAAGACCTAAGCAACTCTCAAAACACGAGCGTGTGAGAGGTGTGCCTAAACTAGGGGTTGTGTGTGGGTCATGTCAAATTGACAAACAAATTAAAAGCCTACACAAGAAGGCTTCAAATGTCGCTACATCACACCTACTAGAACTAATACACATGGATCTCATGGGTCCTACCAGAACTGAAAGTTTAAGAGGTAAGCGATATATCCTAGTGATAGTTGATGATTTCTCAAGGATGTCATGGGTTGCATTTATAAGAGAGAAGTCGGATGCTTTTGAGAAATTCAAGAGTATTTGCTTGAGAGGGCAAAATAAAAAGGGATGCTCTATCACTCGGATTTGAAGTGATCATGGAAAGGAGTTTGAAAACTCCAAGTAAAATGAGTTTTGTGATGAATCGGGCATCAAACATGAATTTTCAACCCCAATAACACTTCAGCAAAATGATGTTGTTGAAAGAAAGAATAGGGTGCTTCAAGAGATGGCTAGAGTGATGCTTCACAGCAATAACCTAGCTACTCATTTCTGGGCTGAAGCAGTTAGGATTACATGCTATACTGTAAACAGAGTCTACGCTAGGCCTAGAATAAGGAATAAACCCTATGAGTTGTGGCACAACAAGAAACCCAATGTCAAGTACTTTCGAGTATTCGGAAGTAAATGCTACATCCTTAAGGATAGAGAGCAATTGGCAAGTTTGATTCTCGTAGTGATGAAGGACTTTTTCTTGGATATTCCACAAATAGTAGGGCATATCGAGTGTACAACTTGAGAACCTCTACTGTCATGGAGTCAGTAAATGTGGTGGTTGATGACTCAGGATCTGAGACCTTGCAACTTGAGGATGACAATACTAAAGAAGGTGTGAAAATTCCAACATCTAAGTTCGAAGATGAATCACCTTCAAAGTCATCTCCTAAAAAACCTACACATCCTAGGATTACCTCACTCCTGAACTGAAATTATCGAAAACTTTGAGAGTGGAGTGAGAACTCGAAAATAGGTTCAAAATGAAGTTAGCCACTTTTGCTATACTTCTACATTTGAACCCAAAAATGTAACTGAAGCTCTCACAGATGAACATTGGATAAATGTCATGCAAGAAGAGCTAAATCAGTTTACAAGTAAAGATTTATGGTTTTAGTACCTAGGCCTAAAGATACAAATGTTATTAGTACTAAATGGATTTTCAAGAACAAATCTGATGAAAATGGTATCATTATAAGAAACAAGGCCAGGTTAGTTGCACAGGGATACACTTAGATTGAAAGCATTGACTTCGATGAAACCTTTGCTCCTATTGCCCGGCTAAAGTCAATTAGAATCTTGTTAGCTGTTGCATGTCATCTAAAATTCAAACTCTTTCAGATGGATGTCAAGAGTGCCTTTCTGAATGGCATTCTTCAGGAGGAAGTCTATGTGGAACAACCAAAAGGGTTTGAGAACCCCAATCATCCTGATCAGGTTTACAGATTAAAAAGGGCTCTCTATGGTTTGAAGCAAGCTCCTAGAGCTTGGTATGAGAGACTGACTACATACCTTTTAGAAAAGGGATTTTTGAGAGGGGGAGTAGATAGGACCCTATTCATTAAAAACATCAAGGATGATATGGTCGTTACTCAAATCTATGTTGATGATATTGTCTTTGGTTCCACATCAGACTCATATGCTCACTCCTTTGTTGAACAAATGAAGAACAAATTTGAGATAAGCATGATTGGTGAGCTGAATTTCTTTCTTGATCTGTAGGTCAAACAAATGAGCAATGAGATTTCTGTATCCTAAACCAAATATGCCAAAGACCTTGTAAAGAAATTTAGCATGAGCTCAGCTAAGTATGCTCGCACTCCTATGAGCACCACCACCAAGATTAGCAAAGATGCTTCAGGCAAAATTGTCAACCAAACCACATACCGGAGTATGATTGGTAGTTTGCTCTATCTTACTGCCAGTCGTCCTGACATTGCCTTTAGTGTCGGAGCCTGTGCTCGCTATCAAGCAAGCCCCAAAGAGTCACACTTACTAGGTATCAAACATATCATTCGATATGAAAGTGGAAACCTATCTTTTGGCTTCTGGTATCCCTTTAATACTACTGCTGTGGTTATTGGATATTTCGATGCTGACTGGGCCGGAAATGCTGATGATAGGAAAAGCACCTCCAGAGGATGCTTTTATGTTGAAAACTATTTATTTGCTTGACTTAGCAAAAATAGAATTCCATCTCCTTGTCTACTATCGAGGCTGAGTACATTGCAGTTGGCAGTTGTTGCACCCAACTTGTGATAACACGAGTGTCATTAACATTTCCAAAAATCCTGTACAACACTCTCGCACCAAACACATAGACATTAGACACCACTTCATTTGAGAGCTTGTTGAACAAAGTGTTGTGACATTGGAATATGTGCAAATTGATACTTAACTTGTGGATATCCTCACCAAACCTTTAGATTCTCTTAGGTTTAAGTTTCTTTGGAAATCCATCGATGTGTACGGTATTGAGTGATTGAGTGTTTTTTGATAGACTAGGTGATTTCATATCCATATCTCTTCTTAGTTCTCTTCCTCCAGTGTACTTTATCAGTTTTTTATTATTTTTATTTTTGTTTGTTTCTTTTATTTCAGAAAATCCAAAAAAATTGAAAAATTCAGAAAATCCAAAAACATTGAAAAATCAAAAAAATCCAAAAAGAATTTTGTTTTACTTTTAGTTAGGCATATTGAAAAATCCAAAAACATTGAAAAATCAAAAAATTCAAAAAGAGTTGTGTTGGAGTTGTCTATTCTACCTTGATGTGCATGTCTCAATTTCCTTGTGCTCATAATGCTTATCCAAGATAGATATATTTCATAGAATTGAGTTCATGAGGATATCATACCTACCAAGTTGTCTTTTGGGAGTTTGAACATAGACTATCTTGCTAAATACTGTTAGAAATATGGCATATACTGTTGCACTATCACTTGCACTCTGACTGTCACCTATAGGTGGTACATATCCCTATGTATATGTGATGGTTTTATTCATGATGCCTCGTCAGGTTGATAAAATCTGATTTGACCATGAAGTTATCATCCATTTCATTTACCCCTGCTTACAAAATTATGCAATGGAAAGGGCTACCTCTGGGATAGTGTGAAAGTCACCGTTGGATGCAAACAGTATGAGATGGCTACCTAGGCGGATAGTAGGTATCTATCTGGGTCACTAGAGTGAAAGCCCCTACTGCCAATAGCTAGGGCTACCTACCCAATCAGTGTGAAAGCCGCCATTGCATTCCAAATTCCAAAAGACAAGGGCTGGAAAAAGAAATTCAACTACATTTAAGTTAGCAACAATTGTGAACACACAAAGTGAACAAGGATCAAAATAGGTCATTAAAATTCTCAAATTTTCTGGTTTATCCTAAGTGTGTCTTTCGGTAATTTTTGAACCCTATTGATTCTTGAATTGATAAAGTCATTCTCTGTCTAAGGGTGCCTACTACTAAAGATGTCATGCCAGACAATTCACATCACACACTTCACATTTTAGTAAAGCCTGTTACTCACTGTATATTAGCTTGTGTGACTATGTATTGTTCTCCCCTGTGATTAGTATCGATGGAAATATCCTCGTTTATTCATCATTTCATGTTACACCAACTTGGAAAATGCATTATTTGCCTCTTGGAAATTCTCACAGACTTGTCTTGATTTTTGAAAAATATCAAATTGACAATTTTGAGCAAAAGGGGGTATCTTGGTTTTTGCCTTGACAACTTGAAAATTTTGAGTCATAGGGGTGCCATGGTGTTTAGACTATTTTGAAATTTTCAGTAGCTTTTTCAGCTCTCTATTTTTGCAGCTTTTCTCTCTCAAAAATTGTTCTACAAGATGCCAAAATGGAGAAGTTGGTGAAACCCACAAAATACACGTAGGTTTCAATTTTTTGGGCAGTGGGTCGACCCAACCCCAGTTCGGTCGACTGAACTGTTGCTGTTTGGTTTTAAAACAAACCCTCGATCTCTTCTGTGGTTTGCACTTTCCCTTTTGGTTCTTCTCCATTGCAAAATCAAGCAGCTTCTTGCCATTTTTAGCAGCTCCTAGCCATTCTACAGGCTATTCCTAGCTCCATTACAGTGATCCGCGAACACTCCATGGTTTGATTCAAAGATCCAAGCTCTATGATTTTTTTTTCTGGGTTCCTCTTCCATAGTGATTTCCATCACTCCATAGCAGATCCAGCAGTTCATAGTTGGTATTTCTAGCTCCGAGTTCGGTTTCAAGGACCTCAGAACCCTTTCCATGCTCTATTTTGCTTCCCTATCATGTTCAAGGTAACCTTTTTTTCTCTATCTTGTCAATTTCGGATTAAACACTACGGATCTTGAACACCTTCTTCTCATCATCTCCATTTTCCTGGTGGGTGGCTCTAAGCACTGTCTCATCACTTCTCATGATGAAGATGATGCTCCAAATTCTGAGGATGAATCCTATGATGCTGGCCATGGGATTCATGTAGGCCGTTCCGTTCATACTAGGGTCTCTCAACCCTCGGCTACCTATAAGAAAGCCATGGGTGCCTCCACTTCTAAGCCCTCTGCAAAATCCAAGGGAAAATCACAAATTCCCACTCCTCGTGATCTTGAATTTGCCAGATTTTGGACCCTCGGGAATTAACTTTCTTATAATAATTGTATCAAGACCAGAGCAGTCACAATTAAGAGGGACACTCTCATTTCGGATTTTGCCCAGCCTAGTTTTCTGGAACTCATTATGTCTCGTGGTTGGTGTGGCCTTTAGAAATTGACCGGCCATGCCAGTTTAGAACTTGTCAGAGAAACTCTGCCGATCATCGTAAATTCTCTTTTAAAACTCAAGTTCGGGGTAAGAAATTTGTAATTAATCTGGATGTCATTGCCTTCCTCATTGGCGCCCCTCGGGGTTCTAGGTGCCTATTATCCTTATCTGTATCCCACTGATGAGGATAAGCATGACTTGGATATAGTTGCCAGCACTTTATGTGATGATCATTCTCAAAAATGGCCTTATCCCCATCTACCTCACTCCAGTCTTTCCTATCTGGCTCGTCTATTTCACCTCATCATGTGCTGGAATATCCATCCTAGGGTTCACTCTACCACACTGAATTCTAATTGGGCTCATTTTCTGTATAGTGTCATGACTGGGGACACTATAGACACTGGTGCACACATTATTGACTTGATCCTTCAGGTTAACGCTGTGACTCAAAAGCGTTCCGCACTTCCCTTTGTTGTCCTCCTTATTACTATCATGTTTGCTGAGGGCATCAAGGCTAGTTCCACTGAGGCTTCCAAGTCTTCACTTGGCCGCATCTGTGGTCGCATTTTGACCAGTAGCATGTCTCATGCTGCGATGCCTGAGCATGAGGATGATATTGATGTTGATATAGATCCTTTGGCTCCAATTCAGGCCCATCTCCTAGCTAGGCTAGACCTCATCCTCCAGGTCCACTTTCTTTCAAGTCTATAGCTGCCATGCTAGCTGATATGTTGGCTACTCAGTCTGCTTTTACCGCCGACCTCTATGCTTGCCTTAACACCCATGCTATAGCTACTTAGGATAGTTTTTCGGTGACCAATCGCTGGATTGAGGCTCTTTCTAACATTGTACAGGACTCTCGCAAGGAGTTTCGTGATTTTCATACTCGATATGAGGATGATGTAGCTCGCTGCTTTCCTCCGCGATAGGACGATTAGGGTTTTCGTTGCGACTCTGTCTCTAGCATTGTTTTGATCATGTTTATGCTGGATATTAGCTAGTAATTCATACTATTATATGTCACTGACTTGGAGTCCTTTGTTTCATGTGTTGAACACACTATGTTGATGTACTTGGGATGCTACTATTTTGTTTATGTTGGTTTGTTGCTGCCTATGCTTTTTGGTATGCCCCTACTCTATTTGTTGTCTATGGATATAGGTTGGGATGCTACCCCTATGAGGTTGCTTCCCCTTGGTAATTCAAGCCAAAAAGGGGGAGAAGTTGTGTCATCATATGTGTGCATTTTATTCCTTATCACATGTTGCACTGATTGATTCACACATGAATTTTACTCACATGTTGCACATGTTGCACTGCTTCACATATGAGCTGACTCACATGCTTATCTGTCATGACTACATTTCTTATCATAAGGGATCTTATATTTAGGGGGACATCTCAAATGATAGAGCATGATGTATTAGTTTATCTTCTGGATGATAATTGCATTTATTGATTTATATTCTATGAAAATCCCCCATGCTTCACAAGGTATTGTGTGTTTTTACTTTTTCAGGGTTGTTCCATTTCGCATTGGTCTCGAAAGGCATATTGCATCATGGAATATGTTCAACAGTCTAAAGTCATGTACTTGTCATTCTCTTTGTTTGTCATGGGTTTAAAAGAGTCTGTAATGTAGAGCCCCAGACTTTTTCATGCTTAATACATGACACTTTCGTTGCCATTTTGCCTTTAAAGAGGTATAATTAATAAATAAGGAAGAAATTGGAAATTTCAAAACGTCAAAAATGTTCCTTTTCGAAGTACGAGCTCAACGCAAGTTTAATCGTCAAAATCGGACGAACGAGTCAAAAGATATGGCCAAAACAGTCTGGACCTGTAGGAAATCGTAGCTCGGTTAGGCGCTAAGGACGTAGCTCGGAAGGCGCTAAGGACGTAGCTCTAGCTCTGATAACGTATACGTTGTGCATCCGTTGTGCAACAGACAACGGTATGTTGTACAGCTCACAACGGGTACGTTGTACAGCACAACGGGCACGTTGTACATAAGACAACGGACTACGAGCTCAGCACTATGCATGACACAACATGACAACGGGTTCGGCACCCTTCACAACGGACAACGTGTTTGGTACTATTCACAGCACAACGTGTTCGGTACTATTCACAGCACAACGAGTTGGCACTATTCACAGCACAACGAGTTGGCACTATTCACAGCACAACGAGTTGGAACTATTCACAGCACAACGAGTTGGCACTGTTCACAGCTCAACGTGTAGCACCCCGAACTTTTTCATCCTTAATGAATAGCACCTTCGTAGCTAATTGGCCGTTTTTGTAGTCTAATTAATAAATAAGGGAGAAATCGGAAATTCCGAAACGTTAGAAATGTTCATTTTCGAAAGACGAACCCAACGCAAGTTGAATCGTCAAAATCCGACGAGCGAGTCAAAAGATATGGTCAAAACAGTCCAGACATACAGAGCACCGATCGCTCGGTCCAGTCAGCGATCGATTGGTCCACAACCGATCGATCGGTAGCTATCGCACGGTCAGAAATTTTGTATGGGGAAATTTTCCAGAGAGTGAGTTTTTGACCGGTCGATCGGTCATAAACACCGATCGCTCGGTAGGCAACCGATCGATCGGTCATAACCACCGATCGCTCGGTCTTCGCGTTTTTTTGCAGAAATTTCAGTAAGGGCGTTTTCGTCTTTTGAGTGTTAAACCCTTACCCATAAGGGTTTGCTCGACCCTTTGAGGCCTCACTTACAACATTTGAGGGATTTTGAGAGATAGAGAGAGAAGAGGAGAAAGCTCTAACCTAGGGTTTGGTTTTGAGAAGGAAATTAAAGGGGGTTTAAGAACCATAGCTCACCCCAACCCGAGTTGCTTCAAAATCGAGGCTCAAGCTCGTGTGTGAACCATTCTCCAAGCTAGGGCAGCAACCCAAGCACGTTTTTGAAAGGGGTTTCTTCCCCAACTCAAGTCCCCTTCAAGCAAAGGCTTCCTCCTTCCAAATAGAGCTTTTATTTCAAGGTTTCTTCAAGATCAAGCCTTGATCTAAGGTTAGTACACCCTACTAACTTACCCTAGCAATAAATCTAGGTTTTCCTTATGAAATATGATTCTTGTTAGTATGTTTTATTCTTTACAAAATGTGTTATCTATAATAAACATAAACAAGATAAAGAAAGGGTAGGGATGCTTGGATGGAGGTTGGATACGGCGATTGGATGCCGAATGTGTGATGTATGATGTGTGGGTTGTGGATTGGAAAATGGAGGATGGGCATTGTACAAATAACAAACTTACCATTGTGTGATTGAATGGAAAACATGCATTTAAAAAGAAGAAGATAAACTACTAAGGAATAATGTATGAAAGTGTTTGACAAAATACCTAAACTATGAATAAATGATCTCAATGAAGAATATAGAAATGGGTATTATGCATGCGTTCTTATAAATGATAAATTGATCAAATGTTATGCAAACTACTTATGTTGCCTATGTTCATATCATGAATTGAATTAAAATGTCATATCTTGGTTATTCCCATTATCATGATTGTCACTATGGACACGTACACGAGCACGCATGATAGCACGAACCGTGATTTCAATAGCATGTGCATATAATAAGAACAAGAAAATATTGCATTGTCAAGGAGGTTGGTAGCCCAGGGAGGATTCGGGTACTAACCTCTGGCTCACAAGATAACCCCTAAAACACCTATTGTCAAGGAGGTTGGTAGCCCAGGGACATTCGGGTACTAGCCTCTAGCTCACAAGAAAACTAAACAAGTAATAAAAATCATCTATTGTCAAGGAGGTTGGTAGCCCAGGGACATTCGGGTACTAACCTCTGGCTCACAAGAAAACCATGCATTTCATAACAAGGAGGTTGGTAGCCCAGGGACATTCGGGTGCTAGCCTCTGGCTCACAAGTGCATTGCATATCAAGGAGGTTGGCAGCCCAGGGAGATTCGGGTGCTAGCCTCTGGCTCACAAGTTACAAGATGGAGGTTTACAAGATGATGATCATGCATTCATGCATGCACGCATACATGATTTATACGAGGCATACCGGGACATGATTGGGGTTTTCAAGCATGAGTTTTATCGGCGTTTTCGCATTCATGTACGCACGTCAGGATGCTTGTATTGTGTCATGCCTTATACTGTTTCTTTGTGATGTCTCTATTACTGCTTGTAGGATATTACTATTGTGTGTTTTATTATTGTTATGGTCTGCTAGTAGCTTGTACTCGCTGAGTATTCCATGCTCAGCCGTACTTTCATGTCGGCAGGTACTGAGGGAGCCCTCGACCCGGAGCCTTGGGTCGTGGAAGAGTATATAGAGGAGAGAGAGCCGGCTATTCCATTACAGTCTCAGGCAGACCGAGACCCCGATGCGTGGCCATACCTCGACTACTGTTGAGGGGAGAGTATGAGAGGGTCTTGTGTATTTTGATAGGTGGGCCTGTCCACCTTAGACTTAGTCATGTCTTGTATTTATGTTAACTTGGAATACTATTTTGGATCATCAGAAGAAATGAAAATTTGTTTACGCTTCCGCATATATGATAGCTTCCGCGCTCTGATTATTGTTGTTAGTATTGTATTTTATCTTGTGCATTACAGGATGGTTTGATAGGTACGCAGTGTGACACCTAAAATATCCCTAAACTCCTAGGGGGTATTTCGGGGCGTTACAGAGTGGTATCAGAGCTCTAGGCATTAGAGTCCCTAGGGTCACTTAGATGATTGAACAAGGTATTAGAATCACCTTAGAGAGTTGTATTCCAAGTATAGACTAACAAGTTAGTCTTAGTCAAAATGGGTTGAACTTCAACCGAACAAAGAGTCCTACGCTAGGAACACGGATTGTATGTTATGCTATTGTGTTATATATCATGTGTACATTATTTGTGTTGTACTTATTAAATGTGCTTGATGAATATGTATTAAGTGAATTGCGAAATTGTACTAAATGCGTATCCAAGTTAGACTCATGTTGTATTGTCGTTCTCAGGAGAAATCATGAGACGCAATACCCGGGGTCGCGGGTACAACACGAGGGGTAATGGAGGTGATGCTCCATCGGGTGATGATCAACCCGACTTTGCCCAAGCATTCGCATCCATAGCCGAGACTTTGGCTATGTTGGCGGCAAGGCAACCGGCCACTCCGCCTAACGCGGCACTCATACCGGCTCCTCCTAACCGAGCCCAAGCCGGGATAGAAGCTTTTCGGAGGATGAGGCCTCCAACTTTTTGTGGAAGCATTGATCCACTTGTTGCCGAGGGTTGGATCCGGCAACTTGAGAAGATATTCTCGGTATTAGCACCTACTGAAGTGGAAAGGGTCACATGGGCAGCCTTTATGCTTGAAGGCGAGGCCGATCATTGGTGGAAGTCTGCACTTCGGACCCGAGAGTTGACCCGGCAAGGTCAAGATTGGACTTGGGAGGAATTCTTGGAGGTTTTCAACAAGAAGTATTTTCCGGTCGGGATGAAAGAAAAGATGGAAGTCGAATTCATTACCTTGGAGCAAGGTAATATGTCCGTAGCGGCTTATGAAGCCAAATTTTCGGAGCTATCTCGATTTGCTCCACACATGATAACGACCGAGGCTATGAAGGCCCGAAAATTTGAGAGGGGGTTGAAGGCCTATCTCAAGGACCGAGTCTCGATGTTTAGACATGAGACATATTCCGAAGTTGTTGATAAAGCACTATTGGCCGAGTCGAACTCCGAGGAGTTCTTCAAAAGGAGAGGAATGGAAAAAGGACAGTCGAGTAGTTCAGGGGGGAAAAGAGCAAGGACGAGCTTGTATCAGTCTGCAGGGCCGGCTCAGTCACAGAGGATGTATTCAGCACCACAGGCTCCCCGTTCTTTTGCTCCACCGGCTTTTCGCCCTGCTACCTCATATGCTCCTCGCCCCGCAGTTACTCAGGCTACGGGATATGCTCCGTCCTCCTATTTGCATGATGTTTGCACTCTTTGTGGGAGGAGGCATCCAGCGGGAGAATGCCGGAGAGTTTCAGGAAGTTGCTTCCATTGTGGTGACCAAGGCCACATGGTCAGAGATTGTCCCCGGCGTCAATTGCCAACTTAGTCTTCAGGGAGCAGGCCCCCGGTTAGGCAGACATCTCAGCCTAGCTCTTCTCAGGCTTCGAGGGCCTCACCGTCTACACGGCCTCCTCGCCCAGCCACACAGGGTCGAGTTTTCGCCCTATCAGAGAGAGACGCACGTGCATCCGACGATGTCGTGCAAGGTACGCACGAATTCTAGAGTTTAAATTGTGTAAAATTTCTATGGTTTGTTTTGTGAGTTTCTATACTAAGGGTTACCTATGTATGATGCTTGTTGTTTGAAATCTACTAATAGTAGTCACTTAATCGCACAGGCGCTTTGTTAGTGAACGAATGTCTTGCCTGAGTGTTGATCGACACAGGATCCACTCACTCCTTTGTGTCGCCTAGTTTCGCAAAGGGATTTTTGACTGAGGCTACTCCGTTAAAGCAGGAGTTGACCATTGCAACTCCACTCGGCAAGTCAGTTGATACGGACAAGATATTCAGGGATAATGTGGTTCAAGTGGGGGAGAATGAACTGTTAGCCGATCTCATCGTCCTAGATTTTCAAGACTTGGATTTTGATGTCATCTTAGGGATGGATTGGATGTCAAACCATCACGGGCATGTTGCGTGTTTTGAGAAGATGGTGAATTTCAAGCCGGAAGGGGGTAAGCCTTTTCACTTCCGAGGATTAAGAGAGAGGGACATTGCTCGCCTCGCAGCCTTGAGTGTAGCAAACCTAGAAGCACAAAACTCCTCGGTCATTCCGGTCGTGAATGATTTCTTGGATGTGTTTCCGGAGGAACTTCCCGGGTTACCTCCGAATCGGGGATTGAGTTCGCTATAGAGCTTACTCCGGGCACCGCTCCGACTTCAAGAGCCCCATATAGAATGGCCCCGATAGAGCTTGAAGAATTGAAGAAGCAAATTGAGGAGTTACAACAACTTGGTTTCATCCAACCAAGTGTGTCACCGTGGGGAGCTCCGGTCCTTTTTGTAAAGAAGAAAGACGGGTCGATGAGAATGTGTATAGACTACCGTCAGTTGAACAAGGTAACTATCAAGAATCGTTATCCCTTGCCAAGGATCGATGACTTGTTCGACCAACTGAAGGGAGCGAGATTCTTCTCCAAAATTGATCTTAGATCGGGGTATCATCAATTAAGGATCAAGGCGGAAGATGTTTCGAAGACGGCTTTCAGGACTCGGTATGGGCATTACGAGTTCCTTGTCATGCCTTTTGGGCTGACGAATGCACCGGCGGCATTCATGGATTTGATGAACCGGGTGTTCCGATCTTACTTGGATCGATGCGTGATTGTATTCATTGATGACATTTTGGTGTATTCCCAGACACGGGAAGATCACGCACGAGACCTGCGCCTTGCTCTGGAGATGTTGAGAGAGCATAGGCTATATGCCAAATTGAGTAAGTGCGAGTTCTGGTTAGAGAAGGTCGCATTTCTTGGACACGTGGTGTCGGCCGAGGGCATTTCTGTAGATCCAGCCAAGGTTGAGGCAGTCATGAGTTGGGAGAGGCCCAAGAGCGTCACGGAGATACGTAGTTTCCTCGGATTGGCAGGCTACTACCGGAGATTTGTGGAGGGATTCTCCAGTTTGGCTGCACCTCTCACCTACTTGACAAGGAAAAATGCAAAGTTCAGTTGGAGTGACCGATGTGAAGTAAGTTTCCAAGAGTTGAAGAAACGCCTCACCACAGCCCCTGTCCTTACTGTGCCATCTGGACCTTTTGGGTATGAGGTGTACAGTGATGCCTCGCATGTTGGACTCGAGTGTGTCCTAATGCAACACAAGAAGGTCATTACCTATGCATCAAGGCAGTTGAAAGAGCATGAAAAGAACTACCCCACTCACGACTTGGAGCTTGCGGCGGTCGTGTTTGCACTCAAAATTTGGCGACATTATCTGTACGGGGTGGAGTTCTATGTGTACACGGACCACAAGAGCCTCAAGTACCTCTTTTCCCAAAAAGAGCTCAATTTGCGACAACGGCGTTGGATTGAGTTCTTAAAAGACTATGAGTGCACGATCCAATATCACCCGGGAAAAGCAAATGTGGTGGCAGACGCTTTGAGTAGGAAACCATCGGGGTTGTTGGCTCACATGTTGGTGCGGGAATGGAGACTGTTAGACGATTTGGCAAATCTAGACATCAGTGTGAACGATTCTGTCCGCAGTCCGGTTTTGGCAAATGTTACAGTTCGGCCGTACCTTATAGACTTGATCCAGGAGTATCAAGCCACGGACACTGACTTGTTGGCTTTCCGGGATAGGGAAGTGGCCAAGGGTAGTATGGACTTCTCTCTCACTAGCCGAGGTGCTATTACATTCAAGGGAAGGCTTTGTGTCCCAGCCAATGCAGACCTTCGGAGAGAGATTATGGACGAAGCTCACCGGTCTAAGTATACAGTGCATCCCGGGGGGACAAAGATGTACCGGAACCTCAAGAGTCACTTTTGGTGGCGAAACATGAAGAGGGAGGTTGCGGAGTATGTGGCACGGTGTTTGGTATGCCAACAGGTGAAAGCAGAGCATTTGAGACCGGCGGGTCTTTTGCAGTCCCTCCCTATTCCCGAGTGGAAATGGGAACATATCTCTATGGACTTCATCGTGGGGTTGCCGAAGACGGTTAGGAAGACTGATGCTATATGGGTAGTTGTTGATAGACTCACGAAGTCCGCTCATTTCTTACCGTACCGGACTACATTCAACTCCAATCAGTTAGCGGAGCTATACATCAAGGAAATAGTCCGATTACACGGGGTGCCAGTGAGTATTGTGTCGGATAGAGACCCAAGATTCACATCCGGGTTTTGGAAAAGTTTTCAAGGTGCAATGGGCTCCCGGTTAGACTTTAGCACAGCTTTCCACCCACAGACTGACGGGCAAACCGAGAGGGTGAATCAGGTTATTGAAGATATGCTCCGAGCATGTATGCTAGATTTCAAGGGAAGTTGGGAAGATCACCTACCTTTGGTGGAATTTGCTTACAACAACAGTTATCAAGAAAGCATAAAAATGGCGCCTTTCGAGGCTTTGTACGGAAGGAGTTGTAGATCCCCGTTGTATTGGGATGAAGTGGGAGAAAGAAAGATTTTGGGCCCCGAGTTAATTGAACAAACCGCGGATAGGGTCAAGCTTATCCGGGAGAGGTTAAAGACCGCACAAGATAGACAGAAAAGCTATGCCGACAACCGAAGGAGGGATCTTGAATTCCGAGTCGGTGATTTTGTGTTTGTAAGGATTTCACCGACCAAAGGTGTTATGCGATTCGGGAAGAGAGGCAAGCTTAGCCCGAGATATGTGGGTCCGTTCGAGATCATTACTCGAGTTGGCGAGGTGGCTTACCGTGTTGCTTTGCCCGCTCACATGGTGGCGGTCCATAATGTATTTCATGTCTCTATGCTCCGGAAGTACATCTCGGATCCTTCTCATGTCATCGAGCTTGATCCGATTGAGATCCGAGAGGACCTCACTTTGGTTGAGAAGCCGGTTCATATTTTGGATAGGAGGGATCAAGTGCTTCGCAACAAGACTATTCCGCTAGTCCTCGTGCAATGACAACATCATGCACGAGAAGAAGCCACGTGGGAGCGTGAAGCCGAAGTCAAAGCAAAGTATCCCGAGTTGTTTGAATAGACTTGTGCATATGACTTGTAATTTTGTTTTGCTTTTGTGCATGTATGTATCGTCCAAATTTCGGGGATGAAATTTTTGTAAGGGGGGGAGAATGTAGCACCCCGGACTTTTTCATCCTTAATGAATAGCACCTTCGTAGCTAATTGGCCGTTTTTGTAGTCTAATTAATAAATAAGGGAGAAATCAAAAATTCCGAAACGTCAGAAATGTTCATTTTCGAAAGACGAACCCAACGCAAGTTGAATCGTCAAAATCCGACGTGCGAGTCAAAAGATATGGTCAAAACAGTCCAGACATACAGAGCACCGATCGCTCGGTCCAGTCAGCGATCGATCGGTCTACAACCGATCGATCGGTAGCTATCGCACGGTCAGAAATTTTGTATGGGGAAATTTTCCAGAGAGTGAGTTTTTGACCGGTCGATCGGTCATAAACACCGATCGCTCGGTAGGCAACCGATCGATCGGTCATAACCACCGATCGCTCGGTCTTCGCGTTTTTTTGCAGAAATTTCAGTAAGGGCGTTTTCGTCTTTTGAGTGTTAAACCCTTACCCATAAGGGTTTGCTCGATCCTTTGAGGCCTCACTTACAACATTTGAGGGATTTTGAGAGATAGAGAGAGAAGAGGAGAAAGCTCTAACCTAGGGTTTGGTTTTGAGAAGGAAATCAAAGGGGGTTTAAGAACCATAGCTCACCCCAACCCGAGTTGCTTCAAAATCGAGGCTCAAGCTCGTGTGTAAACCATTCTCCAAGCTAGGGCAGCAACCCAAGCACGTTTTTGAAAGGGGTTTCTTCCCCAACTCAAGTCCCCTTCAAGCAAAGGCTTCCTCCTTCCAAATAGAGCTTTTATTTCAAGGTTTCTTCAAGATCAAGCCTTGATCTAAGGTTAGTACACCCTACTAACTTACCCTAGCAATAAATCTAGGTTTTCCTTATGAAATATGATTCTTGTTAGTATGTTTATTCTTTACAAAATGTGTTATCTATAATAAACATAAACAAGATAAAGAAAGGGTAGGGATGCTTGGATGGAGGTTGGATACGGCGATTGGATGCCGAATGTGTGATGTATGATGTGTGGGTTGTGGATTGGAAAATGGAGGATGGGCATTGTACAAATAACAAACTTACCATTGTGTGATTGAATGGAAAACATGCATTTAAAAAGAAGAAGATAACTACTAAGGAATAATGTATGAAAGTGTTTGACAAAATACCTAAACTATGAATAAATGATCTCAATGAAGAATATAGAAATGGGTTTTATGCATGCGTTCTTATAAATGATAAATTGATCAAATGTTATGCAAACTACTTATGTTGCCTATGTTCATATCATGAATTGAATTAAAATGTCATATCTTGGTTATTCCCATTATCATGATTGTCACTATGGACACGTACACGAGCACGCATGATAGCACGAACCGTGATTTCAATAGCATGTGCATATAATAAGAACAAGAAAATATTGCATTGTCAAGGAGGTTGGTAGCCCAGGGAGGATTCGGGTACTAACCTCTGGCTCACAAGATAACCCCTAAAACAACTATTGTCAAGGAGGTTGGTAGCCCAGGGACATTCGGGTACTAGCCTCTGGCTCACAAGAAAACTAAACAAGTAATAAAAATCATCTATTGTCAAGGAGGTTGGTAGCCCAGGGACATTCGGGTACTAACCTCTGGCTCACAAGAAAACCATGCATTTCATAACAAGGAGGTTGGTAGCCCAGGGACATTCGGGTGCTAGCCTCTGGCTCACAAGTGCATTGCATATCAAGGAGGTTGGCAGCCCAGGGAGATTCGGGTGCTAGCCTCTGGCTCACAAGTTATAAGATGGAGGTTTACAAGATGATGATCATGCATTCATGCATGCACGCATACATGATTTATACGAGGCATACCGGGACATGATTGGGGTTTTCAAGCATGAGTTTTATCGGCGTTTTTGCATTCATGTACGCACGTCAGGATGCTTGTATTGTGTCATGCCCTATACTGTTTCTTTGTGATGTTTCTATTACTGCTTGTAGGATATTACTATTGTGTGTTTTATTATTGTTATGGTCTGCTAGTAGCTTGTACTCGCTGAGTATTCCATGCTCAGCCGTACTTTCATGTCGGCAGGTACTGAGGGAGCCCTCGACCCGGAGCCTTGGGTCGAGGAAGAGTATATAGAGGAGAGAGATCCGGCTATTCCATTACAGTCTCAGGCGGACCGAGACCCCGATGCGTGGCCATACCTCGACTACTGTTGAGGGGAGAGTATGAGAGGGTCTTGTGTATTTTGATAGGTGGGCCTGTCCACCTTAGACTTAGTCATGTCTTGTATTTATTTTAACTTGGAATACTATTTTGGATCATCAGAAGAAATGAAAATTTGTTTACGCTTCCGCATATATGATAGCTTCCGCGCTCTGATTATTGTTGTTAGTATTGTATTTTATCTTGTGCATTACAGGATGGTTTGATAGGTACGCAGTGTGACACCTAAAATATCCCTAAACTCCTAGGGGGTATTTCGGGGCGTTACACAACGTGTTCAGCATTCGTGGTTTTACAGAAATTCCAGTAAGGGTATTATGGTCTTTTGGTCGGTTCACTCTTACCTTAAGAGTTTAACCCGAGCCTTTAGGGCATCATTCGACACTTAGAGAGTTTGAGAGAATAAGAGAAAGGGGAGAAGGCGATTCCAACCTAGGGTTTCCATTTTGGAGAAGAATCAAAGGGGTTTGAGACCCTAGATCACTTCAAGCTCGGCTCTTCTCCAAGATCTCGGCTTAAGCACTCGTGGAGAGCGTTCTCCAAGCTAGGGTAGCAGCTACACAGTCGTTTTGGAAAGGGGATTTCTTCCTCATTTCATCAAGGTCGGTACTTCTTACTACCCTCCTAGTTATAGTTCCTCTTTCCCCCTCATTTCTCCTTATTTTCTTTCATTTACACATGTGCTATGAGACGGATGGTTGTGAATGGTGAATGGAGATGGAATGGGCGATTGGATGCCAATGGTTGTATGGTGATGATTAAAATGGGGAGGGCATTGTTCCAATAATGAACATACATGTATGATTGAGTAAAACCCATCTAGAAAAGCATGTTGTAGGGTAAATCCATAATGAACACACCATGTTTGATGAAATGCCAAGGTGAATAAAGTGAGCTGTAAATTAGTAAATGCATGCCTAATAAATTCTGAATATTGCTAGGGCCTATGATAGTGTGTTTCTTGCTTTCCCTAAATGATATGAATATTACATTGCTCAATCATTGATGTTATAGTGTTGTGAAATTACCCAAATGTCATATTTAAATTTAATGCAAGTATGTACACGGTTCCCACGAGCACGGCATGCATGACATGATTTATCGAGGTTTTCAAGAACATGGATAGAGGTGGGACATATCCTACGATATGTTTTACCTCGCTTTTCACAAGAAGACAAGAACCAACATTCCACGAGGGGTCTCCCCTCACTCACAAGTGCATATCATGAAGAAGGGCCTCCCTTCCCTCGCAAGTACATACATATCATGAAGAAGGGTCTCCCTTCCCTCGCAAGTGCATTGCATAAAGAAGGGTCTCCCTTCCCTCTCAAGTGCATCTCACAAGAGTATCTCACAAGTTACATGATCACAAGCAAGCACGCATGACATGCATGACATGACACGACATACAAGAATCAAGCAAGATAGACAAGACGAGTTTTCAAGCACGAAAATGGTACTTTAAGTCAAGTCAAATGCACGATGTTTTCAAGAGGTTTTATCAGCTTTCTACGAAATACAAGCATGATTATAAATTGCTTTGCTTCCTTGTATGATATGAATTGTTTCCGTCTGACATATATGAATTGCTCCTGATTATGTATTGCCATTTTTATGCTATAATTGTTGGTTAGTATTTAGTACCCACTGAGTATTCCATGCTCAGTTGTACTTCTTATGTCGGCAGGTTCTGAGGGAGCTGCTGCTCCATTTGATGTTTGTGCTCCTGGTCCATGGGTGAAGGAGGAGTACGTCGAGGAGCCTTTGGAGGAACCTCCTAGAGTTTATCATAGGTGGTGTTAGATTCTGAGTGGATAGCTTTGGGGAGATGAGAGATTACCTTCATGTATTTTGTCGGGTCTGTCCGCCTTTCTTTTGATTCCTTTTGTGTAAACTTGGATTCGTATATACATAGAGTTTTCTAGACTTCCGCTGGCTAGTTAGAGTAGTTCCGTTTATTTGCTATCCTCTATTGTATATGCTCTGTGGGTTTTTGCAGGTTGGTTTGAACAAGCAAGTCCGGAAATTCGATTAGTTCCGTCCAAATCACTCTACTCCTAGGGTGGTTTTCGGGTCGCGACAGAGTATCTTTAACTCTCCTTTTGAACTCCAAACATACCTAAGACCCCTCAACTTGACTCCATCCATAATACCACGCATACATGTAAGTCATTAGGCCTTTACGCATACCATACAAGGGCTCTATCACATGAACAGTGAATCAAATTTTCGGGTGCTCTACATCCTCCCCCCCTTATAAATTTCATCCTCGAAATTCTACACGACACCTGAAGCGGGATACCTTCCCATGCTTTATTAACTCTACACTCTATCAATCCACAATCTCAGTATCGTAGTCAAAAGCAGATCGATCGTTCATAGAACCGCGCTCGCCTCGGTGTCTTCGCGTTTTGTTTCAGAAATTTCTAAGGGCGTTTCCCGTCTTTTAGTGTTACCGTACCCATAAGTTTGCTCGCTCCTTGAGGCTCCTTACAACATTTTGAGGGCTTTTGATATATAAGAAGAAGAGGAGAAGCGCTAACCAGGGTTTTTGGGTTTTGAGAAGGAAATCAAAGGGGGTTTAAGAACCATAGCTCACCCAACCCGAGTTGCTTCAAAAATCGAGGCTCAAGCTCGTGTGTAAACCATCTCCAAGCTAGGGCAGCAACCCAAGCACGTTTTTGAAAGGGTTTCTTCCCCAACTCAAGTCCCCTTCAAGCAAAGGCTTCCTCTTCCAAATAGAGCTGTTATTCAAGGTTTCTTCAAGATCAAGCCTTGATCTAAGTTAGTACACCCTACTAACTTACCTAATGCAATAAATCTAGGTTTCCTTATGAAATTGATTCTTGTTAGTATGTTTTATTCTTTACAAATGTGTTATCTATAATAAAAATAAACAAGATAAAGAAAGGGTAGGGATGCTTGGATGGAGGTTGGATACGGCGATTGGATGCCGAATGTGTGATGTATGATGTGTGGGTTGTGGATTGGAAAATGGAGGATGGGCATTGTACAAATAACAAACTTACCATTGTGTGATTGAATGGAAACATGCATTTAAAAAGAAGAGATAAACTACTAAGGAATAATGTATGAAAGTGTTTGACAAAATACCTAAACTATGAATAAATGATCTCAATGAAGAATATAGAAATGGGTTTTATGCAATGCGTTCTTATAAATGATAAATCGATCAAAGTTATGCAAATCTTGGTTATCCCATTATCATGATTGTCACTATGGACACGTACACGAGCACAGCATGATAGCACACGGACCGTGATTTCAATAGCATGTGGCATATAATAAGAACAACAGATATTGCATTGTCAAGGAGGTTTGGTAGCCCAGGGAGGATGCGGGGTATAACCTCTGGCTCACAAGATACCCCTAAAACAACTATTGTCAAGGAGGTTGGTAGCCAGTGACATCGGGTACTAGCCTCGGCTCACAAGGAAAACTAAACAAGTAATAAGAAATCATCTATTGTCAAGGAGGTTGGTAGCCCAGGGACCATCTCGGGATCACTAACCTCTGGCTCCACAAGAAACTCATGCATTTCATAACAAGGAGGTTGGTAGCCCAGGGACATTCGGGTGCTAGCCTCTGGGCTCACAAGTGCATTGCATATCAGAGGTTGGCAGCCCGGGAGATTCGGGTGCTAGCCTCTGGCTCACAAGTTATAAGTGGAGGTTTACAAGATGATGATCATGCATTCATGCATGCACGCATACATGATTTATACGAGGCATACCGGGACATGATTGGGGTTTTCAAGCATGAGTTTTATCGGCGTTTTTGCATTCATGTACGCACGTCAGGATGCTTGTATTGTGTCATGCCCTATACTGTTTCTTTGTTGATGTTTCTATTACTGCTTGTAGGATATTACTATTGTGTGTTTTATTATTGTTATGGTCTGCTAGTAGCTTGTACTCGCTGAGTATTCCATGCTCAGCCGTACTTTCATGTCGGCAGGTACTGAGGGAGCCCTCGACCCGGAGCCTTGGGTCGAGGAAGAGTATATAGAGGAGAGAGATCCGGCTATTCCATTACAGTCTCAGGCGGACCGAGACCCCGATGCGTGGCCATACCTCGACTACTGTTGAGGGGAGAGTATGAGAGGGTCTTGTGTATTTGATAGGTGGGCCTGTCCACCTTAGACTTAGACATGTCTTGTATTTATTTAACTTGGAATACTATTTTGGATCATCAGAAGAAATGAAAATTTGTTTACGCTTCCGCATATATGATAGCTTCCGCGCTCTGATTATTGTTGTTAGTATTGTATTTTATCTTGTGCATTACAGGATGGTTTGATAGGTACGCAGTGTGACACCTAAAATATCCCTAAACTCCTAGGGGGTATTTCGGGGCGTTACACAACGTGTTCAGCATTCGTGGTTTTACAGAAATTCCAGTAAGGGTATTATGGTCTTTTGGTCGGTTCACTCTTACCTTAAGAGTTTAACCCGAGCCTTTAGGGCATCATTCGACACTTAGAGAGTTTGAGAGAATAAGAGAAAGGGGAGAAGGCGATTCCAACCTAGGGTTTCCATTTTGGAGAAGAATCAAAGGGGTTTGAGACCCTAGATCACTTCAAGCTCGGCTCTTCTCCAAGATCTCGGCTTAAGCACTCGTGGAGAGCGTTCTCCAAGCTAGGGTAGCAGCTACACAGTCGTTTTGGAAAGGGGATTTCTTCCTCACTTGATCAAGGTCGGTACTTCTTACTACCCTCCTAGTTATAGTTCCTCTTTCCCCCTCATTTCTCCTTATTTTCTTTCATTTACACATGTGCTATGAGACGGATGGTTGTGAATGGTGAATGGAGATGGAATGGGCGATTGGATGCCAATGGTTGTATGGTGATGATTAAAATGGGGAGGGCATTGTTCCAATAATGAACATACATGTATGATTGAGTAAAACCCATCTAGAAAAGCATGTTGTAGGGTAAATCCATAATGAACACACCATGTTTGATGAAATGCCAAGGTGAATAAAGTGAGCTTAAATTAGTAAATGCATGCCTAATAAATTCTGAATATTGCTAGGGCCTATGATAGTGTGTTTCTTGCTTTCCCTAAATGATATGAATATTACATTGCTCAATCATTGATGTTATATGTGTTGTGAAATTACCCAAATGTCATATTTAAATTTAAATGCAAGTATGTACACGGTTTCCCACGAGCACGGCATGCATGACATGATTTATCGAGGTTTTCAAGAACATGGATAGAAGTGGGACATATCCTACGATATGTTTTACCTCGCTTTTCACAAGAAGACAAGAACCAACATTCCACGAGGGGTCTCCCCTCACTCACAAGTGCATATCATGAAGAAGGGCCTCCCTTCCCTCGCAAGTACATACATATCATGAAGAAGGGTCTCCCTTCCCTCGCAAGTGCATTGCATAAAGAAGGGTCTCCCTTCCCTCTCAAGTGCATCTCACAAGAGTATCTCACAAGTTACATGATCACAAGCAAGCACGCATGACATGCATGACATGACACGACATACAAGAATCAAGCAAGATAGACAAGACGAGTTTTCAAGCACGAAAATGGTACTTTAAGTCAAGTCAAATGCACGATGTTTTCAAGAGGTTTTATCAGCTTTCTACGAAATACAAGCATGATTATAAATTGCTTTGCTTCCTTGTATGATATGAATTGTTTCCGTCTGACATATATGAATTGCTCCTGATTATGTATTGCCATTTTTATGCTATAATTGTTGGTTAGTATTTAGTACCCACTGAGTATTCCATGCTCAGTTGTACTTCTTATGTCGGCAGGTTCTGAGGGAGCTGCTGCTCCATTTGATGTTTGTGCTCCTGGTCCATGGGTGAAGGAGGAGTACGTCGAGGAGCCTTTGGAGGAACCTCCCGTAGAGGGTTATCAGTAGGTGGTGTTAGATTCTGAGTGGATAGCTGTGGGTGAGATGAGAGATATACCTTCATGTATTTTGGCGGGTCTGTCCGCACTTTCTTTTGGATTCCTTTTGTGTAAACTTGGATTCGTATATACATAGAGGTTTGTCTAGACTTCCGCTGTGCTATGTTAGAGTATGTTTCCGTTATTTCTATCCTCTATTGTATATGCTCTGTGGGTTTTTGCAGGTTGGTTTGTCAAGCAAGTCATGAAATTCATGATTAGTCGTCCAAAGTTCACTCTAACTCCTAGGGTGGGTTTCGGGTCGCGACAGAGTATCTTTATACTCTCATTTTGAGACTCCAAATACATACCTAAGACCCTCACTTGACTCATCATAATACCAAGAATACCATGTAAGGCATTAGGCCTTTACGCATACCATACAAGGGCTCTATTCACATGAACAGTGAATCAAATTTTCGGGGCTCTACATCCTCCCCCCCTTATAAGAATTTCATCCTCGAAATTCATACACGACACAATGAAGCAGGGATACTCTTCCCATGCTTTATTAACTCCTACACTCTATCATCCACAATCATCAAGTAATGCATCACAACACATATAGAATATAAGTAGCATGTTGTATCGACATATATCATATATTTTACACATCATATGTTCAAGCACTGGAATGGCGTACCTTGCACAACATCCTCGGATGCATGCGCACCTTGCTCGGTCAGGGCAAAGATTCTGCCCTGATTCTCCTATCGAGGCGGCTGTATGGGCTGTGGGGGACCAGAGGCCTGCGGATACCTCTGTTGAGGAACCGATCTACCCGGGGGCCTGGAGGCCTGAGAAGACCCCTGCTGTGTAACCTGTCGGGCCGGAGGCCTAATCCCTTGCGACGGCAATGGCAACTGGTGGCGTGGGCAATCTTTGAACTGATGTCCCCAATCACCGCAGTAATAACATGCACCTGTGAGTGTACGACAATCCCCCCTGTGATTTCTCCCACAGTGGCTGCACATCCCGGAGGTAGTCGATCCATAAGACCCATATCCCGTGGCCTGTGAAGTAGTAGGGCGGGGAACCTGTGGTGTAAATGGGGACCTCTGAACTGGCACAGACATAGTAGTCTGGTATGGGGAAGGTCTAACCCTTCTCTCTAGTGGCACTGGCCCACTGGACTGGCCTCGAACCATGCCTCTCCCTCGGCTACTGTCACTCCTCAAGAGAGACTCCTCTAAATGTCTCTCAGCAATCTTCGCCTTTCCTACAATTTCTTTCCAAGTTTCCACTTGCAGTATAGCAACCCGCTCTCTAATGGAGGGTCTCAAGCCACCTTCAAACTTCCTGACTCGCATACTCTCGGATGCAACTAGGTGTGGAGCAAACCTCGAGAGCCCGACGTACTTAGCCTCGTACTCTACCACACTCATCTCTCCTTGTTCCAAGAACATGAACTCCCTCTCCTTCTGCTCCTTCACGAACCTGGGAAAATACTGCTCGTAAAAAGCATCCAAGAACTCTGCCCATGTCCATGGTGTCCCTGCCTTGGCGGCATCCCTTTGCCTCAGTGCAGACCTCCACCAATGTTCGGCTTCACCTTCCATCACGAAGGAAGCCCAGTCAACCCTCTGCTCATCCGTGCAATGAAGAACTCGAAAGGTCTTCTCCAACTGCATGACCCAAGCTTCTGCAACCATGGGGTCAGGAGTACCATAGAAGGTGGAAGGCCTCAGCCTAGTCATAGCCGTGGCCATAACCCCAAGGATCTGAGTCAAATCTGGCTGCTCATCTCCCATAGGAATGCCTCCTCCGTTCCCTCTAGTCTGATACCCTCTACCTCGGGTGCCACGCCTCATGATCAACTCCTGAGGACAATAGCAAGATGTGAGTCTAACGGAAAAACCAAGCTCTTTGAATATAATTATTCAACTAGCGATTCCTGCCTATATGAGCGTGCCATGTATAATCATATATCAAGATATACACATAATAGTATCGCACACCCTTTGGTTTCCTAGCGAAGCTACGTTCTAAAACACGGTTAAAACACTAACCTATGACTTACTTAAGACATTGACTGACTTAGGGCTAAGACAATGATTAGTTTACAACCCTGGAGTTATTTAACCAATTTCCTTTAAATTATTTTGACATGTATGATGCATATGAGATGTGCATTATGTATATGACATGTATGAGGTGAATGCTATGCATGATGCCCATGCCATGTATGATGCTATGTGTGATGCTACGTAGGGTGCTCATGTCATGTATGATGTTCATGAATTGGATGATGCTCATGATGTGGATGATGCTTGTGTATGATGAAAATTTTCTTTGGAGTTTTATAATATGTTTATCATTTTGGACGGAGCAATGGGTCTAGAACGTGCTGCAGAATTAACGCGCATCTGTATCTAGACTTGGACCGAGCACTGGGTCTAGAACGTGCTGCAGAATGAACGTGCATCTGTATCTAGAAGCGTGCATGCAGACATCCGTGTGCTTGTTCAAAATTATATCTTTTATCAATTGGGACTGAGCACTGTGTCTAGAACGTGCTGCAGAAATGCGCATCTGTATCTAGAAGCGTGCATCAAACATCCCTGAGCTTGATAAAAATTATACATATATATTTATTCATTTATTTTTGTTAGTATTATTATTATTTCTTTCCTCCAGGGTTCCTAAACATGATGTGACACCGTACATATAGTATACCCAAAATAGGGATTCCTAAATAACTTAGCGAAGCTAGGACTCAAGTTAGTAGAAGTATCCACGTAGTCTATACTTGGAATACCATTTCCTATATGGACCTAATATCCTTACTTTGAATCTATTTTTTCGTTTGTATTATCCTAAACTTCAAGCTCTAAGTTTAACTCAAGGATCATTTCTACCCATACCGTTTTAATGCCTAAACTTGAACATACTCCAACTTGAAGGAGACATGTCTACCCTAAGACAACAACCCCAGCCCGATGGAATCTAGAGCCTAGGCTCTGATACCAAACCTGTCACGACCCAAAATACCCCCTAGTAGTTAGGATACTTTGGCGACGTGAACTCATAACCAAACCATCTTATATAACATATGAATCCTGTACAACATATAAAACCTGTGATAGCGGAAGTGTAATACTAATCTATATATGGTAGTGGAAGCGGACTACAAAATTTCTATCAATACTATATGTCTCAGTTTATACATGACCCAAAATAAAGAGCGAACATACTTGCTCAACAAAATATATGTACATGTCTCTCCCTCTCGTCACTCATGATGGGGCCACCTAACAAAAGCCCTCTGCTCCTCCTGAGCCCTCTGCTGCTGAAGACTACCCCAAGTCTCCTCCTCCTCAACATACTCTTCCTCGACCCATGGTTCTTGAGGACGCTCGGCACAAATGTCAAAGGGACCTGCCGACATAATATGTACGGCTGAGCATGGAATACTCAGCGTATACAAACCACTAGATAGTAATATCGTAAACAAGAATACAACGTGTACATATCACAATTTAATCATCTCATATGCATTCCTGAAATCAGAGCGCGGAAAACAAAATCATATCATGTGCATATATCTCGGAAAATACTATCGGAAAACATCTTTTTATCATCTTTTGTCTTTTACATCTTCTTATCATCTTTTGTCGGAAACATCTTCTTATCATCTTGTACCTTTGCATATACGGGTATTTAAAATACCTTGGTATTCATCATTTGCTACCTCCGGAGTAGGACAACTAGTACCCGTACCCACGTAAGCTGGGTGGCCTAATGTTCTCCTCACCTTCGGCTACCTTAAGGGTAGACGACCAGTATCCATCTCCCTTCCGGGCGGCCTGCTATCATCGGAGTCTGATGCCAGTATCCCTTTCCCTTTCAGGCGGCCTGCTATCGTCGCATCCCTGTCGGCTTTTTCTGTATACCTTCCATCTTCTTGTATTTCTTGTAACATCTTGTGCTTCTTGTATTTTCCGTATGTATCTTGTGCTTCTTATACTTTTTCGTAGACCTCTTTTTACTTCTTGTACTTTTCTTATACTTCTTATGCTTCTTGTACTATTCATTTGGTTCATTTACATCTTATACTTTTCGTGTAGTTCATTTGCATCTTATAATCTTCTTCTTCTTATTCTTGTATTGCATCTTATATACATGTATTTCTTCTTTTGGGATACCCATAATTTAGAAAAACTCGATCATGCATATGCATATGTGTCCGTATAGCAGTTGTGATATAACATGGTAGACATTAGGGAAAACCCTTTACATATGGTCATATGTCTCATACTCAACATAATTCATCCATCACCATAATCCATATACAATAACATCACACCATTCCAATCACATTTAAAATAAGGTTTTTCTACTTGTTCTTCCCAAAACTTGTTGCTTTTAACATGCTTTTCATCTTGGATACTAACATATAGAACAACTCAAAAATTACCATATTTTATTTGTTGGTTGAAAGCATAACATCATCACATTTAATTCACACCATCATTCATGGGATTTTATCTTGATGTAGAAAGGGTTTCATGAAATCAATTGCTAGAAGAGTGTATTTTTACATATAAGAGGCTATATATAACTATATTTGTCAAGAAAATCATGCTTTTCATTAAGGGTTTATGAAATTAGAACCTAGTAGAGTGTATCTACCTTATGGGATGAAATCTCTTTGATCCAATGCTTGAAAAGGCTTGAAGAAGCTTGTAGAAGCGAAACCCAAGCTTGATGTTGGAGATCCAAGCTCCAATGGCGCGTAGGAGCGAGATCAAAGCTTGATTTATGCTCTTCTTCTCCAAATCCAAAAAGCCCTCTTGCAATCCTCCACTCTCTTCCCTTCTCTTCTAAGATCTCTCTCTAGGTTTAGGGTAACCCAAAACCCCCAAAATGATCCCCTATTTATAGGCCAAGGGGTGAAAACCCTAAAATCACGCACTAAAGAGTTTGATTCGCGCACCTACGATCGATCGTAGGTCTTACAGTAAGTTTGCTCAGTTTCTGGAGTTCTATGATCGTTCGTAGGCTTCCTACGATCGATAGTAGCTTCTCCAGTGAGTTTTCAGCATTTCTGTAACTTTACGATCGTTCATAACTACGATCGTTCGTAGGTCTTCTACGATCGATCGTAGCTCTGACAGGATGATTTTCCAGATTTTTCCCGCTTTGGTATTTCGGTCATAACTTTTGACTCGCTCGTCCGATTTTGACGATTCAACTTGCGTTGGATTCTTCTTTCGAAGGAAAAAAACTTTCATGTTTGTACAACTTCTAATTCATATTTATTATTGGACCATTTTACCCCTAAAGTTTACTGGTCTGAAACTAGGTTTTAACTGTCCAGATTTCCAACAGTCCCGACTTTGGAAATCGGACTTTTGACTCAACCCCAGCTCAAAATCAGGGAAAGTGATGAACATGAACCCCGAAGAGGGTTCACATGCCTCTCCAAAAACTCAAGAATCACTTGATTATGAGCAATGGAGCCTAAACTAAGGCTTCGTAAAGTTGAGGGAAATGCCGAAACATACCTCTTCAACACCTAGAACACTTCGAGTGTTTTCACACTCTTTTCCCTCGGGTCCAAAACCATACTCACACCTCATTAATCATTCCACATATATTTTTAAATCCTTCTAAGTGATCATTTAACATACACCAATATGCATGAGAGGGCCCGGCCTCCTTATGCCTCGCGCACTAGCACTATTCATTGCACTATTCACTCACAACCCATTAAACACCTTGGGTATTTATACCCTTGTTTTTAACCACTTAGAGTATCTTTATACTCTCATTTTGAGACTCCAAATACATACCTAAGACCCTCTCTTGACTCATCATAATACCAAGAATATCATGTAAGGCATTAGGCCTTTACACATACCATACAAGGGCTCTATTCACATGAACAGTGAGTCAAATTTTCGGGGCTCTACATGTGATAGGTACCAAATGGATTTTCAAGAACAAATTTGATGAAAAAGGTACTATCATAAGAAATAAGGCTAGGTTAGTTGCACAAGGATACACCCAAATTGAAGGTATTGACTTCGATGAAACGTTTGCTCCTGTAGCCAGGCTAGAATTAATAAGAATTCTTCTAGCTGTGGCTTGCCATATGAAATTCAAACTTTTTCAAATGGATGTTAAGAGTGCCTTTCTGAATGGCATTCTACATGAGGAAGTCTATGTGGAACAACCAAAAGGGTTTGAAGATCCACATCACCTTGATCAAGTCTATCGGCTAAAAAGGGCCCTCTATGGTTTAAAGCAAGCTCCAAGAGCTTGGTATGAGAGGCTGACTACTTATCTCTTGGAAAACGGATTTTCAAGAGGGGGAGTAGACAGAACCCTTTTCATAAAGAATGTGAAAGGTGATATTGTCATCGCCCAAATATATGTTGATGACATAGTGTTTGGTTCCACATTAGACTTACATGCTCGTTCATTTGCTGAACAAATGAAAAATGAATTTGAAATGAGCATGGTTGGTGAGCTAAGTTTCTTCCTTGGACTTCAGATCAAGCAATTGGATTCTGGGATCTCAGTATCTCAAATCAAATATGCTAAAAATCTAGTGAAGAAATTTGGCATGAGCTCTGCTAAGCATGTAAGAACTCCTATGAGTTCTACTACAAAACTTAGTAAAGATGCGTCAGGCAAAGATGTTGATCAAACTTCTTATAGAAGCATGATTGGTAGTTTACTCTACCTAACTGCTACTAGACCTGACATAGCCTTTAGTGTTGGTGCTTGTGCCCGCTATCAAGCGAGCCCAAAAGAGTCTCACTTGCTTGCAGTTAAGCGTATCATTCGATATGTGAGTGGAACTCTATCATTTGGCCTCTTGTATTCTTTTGATACAAATGCCACGATAATTGGATATTCCGATGATGATTGGGCCGGAAATGCTGATGATAGGAAAAGCACCTCTGGAGGATGTTTCTATATTGGAAACTGCTTAGTTGCTTGGCTTAGCAAAAAGCAGAATTCAATTTCATTGTCCACTGCAGAAGCTGAGTACATAGCAGCTGGCAGTTGTTGCACTCAACTTCTATGGATGAAGCAGATGTTGAATGATTACGGGATTGAACAGAGCACTATGACTGTGTATTGTGATAATTCAAGTGCTATCAATATTTCCAAAAATCCCGTTCAACATTCTCGCACAAAACACATAGACATAAGACATCACTTCATCCGTGATCTTGTTGAGCAAAAGATTGTCTATAGAGTATGTCCAAACAGAAAATCAATTTGCGGACATTCTAACAAAACCCTTAGATTCCCTTAGGTTTGAACTCCTTAGGAAATCCATAGGTTTGTGCGGAGTTGAGTAGAGATGTACTTGTTTCATAGCCTATGTGTTCTTCATGTTCTATTTATGTCATAGAGCTATTTTTTTGTTATTTTCTTTAAGTAATAAAAATCCAAAAACATTCAAAAAATTGAAAAATATTGCAAAAAATAATGTGTTTGTATGATCTTCTTTCCAATCATTTTGCTTAAAGTTATTTCTTTGAAATCATATTTGAACATATAATGCAAGGATCAATATTTCATAGGATTGGATAAATTAGGATAGGTCAACTGTTGGTCTGATCTTGTGATTGAATTTGGTCATGCTAACTAATCTCAGTTAGAGTTGAGTAAACAAAGATGTTATCTATTGCACATGCACTCTGACAGATTCTTTAGATGGTATTAGTTCCTATTTAAAGGTTCTAATATTATACCATATGGTTCACTAGATTAATCAAATCTAGTATAACCAATGTCATAAAAAATTCCATAAGGTGAGCCCCCTAGTTATACAAATTATTGACATGGAGAGGACTACCTGTGAGTTTGTGTGATAGCTACTAGTGAATGTAAACAGTGAGTAATGGCTACCTAGACAAATAGTAGGTATCTATATGGATTGCTAGTGTGAAAGCCCCCACTGTCATTAGAAAGAGCTACCTTCTCACTTGAGTGAAAGTCACCAATGTGCTAAAAACTATATATGTGTACTCCAAAAAGAATTTTCCCAATGAGTACAATTTGACTGAAAAAGAAATGAAATAAATTTGTTAGTCAAATTTGGGGTAAAAATTGCTCATCATATAAGTATGGATGTTTATTGGTTTTAAAACTAGTTTTTGAAAATTTTAGAGTCCCATTTGAGCTATAATGTCAAAATCTAACTTAAGGAAGGAAACCAATTCAAAGAGTCAAGTAATGAATTTTGATTTCACACTCACATTACTTCTAATTGTTTCTTGACTCTGATTGTGAATTTGATGCAAATACCATAATTAATCACCGGTGAAAATCAATTATTGTTTACATAATCCTTGTTTATGATTGTACTTGATATATCAATTCTTGGGTGATTATTCTTTATGATTTTCATGAAATCAATTATTGCAAATTTTTTGGTGAATTAGTTATTTTGAGGTGAAAATGAGTTTTTCATGTATCGTTGGTTGAGGGGGAGAAATGGTTTTAAAAGTAAAATTTTTGAAAATTTTTTAGACCACCGATCGCTCGGTGTTAAAGACCGATCGATCGGTCTTTCGTGAACAGAGTTATAAAACCCTCATTTCTATTTTTCTTGTTCACTTCTTCTCTGAACTCTAGAGCGATCTCTCGGTTACCTCTCCTCCAAATCCTTCCTACGGTCATTCCATTCAACTCTAAGGGTTTCCCAAGCATCAAAAAGGTAAGCCTAGTATATTTTCTTGCATATAGGTTGAATTTCTCATCTAGGGCATCGTCGATTCATCCATGGCTTTCCTTTTGTCCTTAATCCTTATAGCCTATCTCATGTCTGGCGTTCCCAAACGCCGGAGGTTGGTCCTCAACAACCAAGAGGACCCTCCTGAAGATGAGCAAAACCAAGAGCCTTTTACTTTCACTCCAATAGGGCATGGTATTTCAATTGGGGACAGGCCAATTCGTAGAATGATAGATTCTACAACTGAGAATCGACAAAAATCTTTGGCTGATAAAACTCGGAAAAATAAAGGTAAAGCTTCATCTTCCTAGTCCAGTCAATTATCCCAGTTCATAAGTCCTACTGCTGCTCAACTCTATAGTGAGTATTTTAGCAAGAAAGGTGTAATGGTTGAAAGGGACATTCAAATTGCCGATTTTGGTGATTATTATCTTCCTAAACTCATTTCAGATCGTAAATGGGAAGGTATACTTACCTTATCCGGTCCTGCTTCTGTCCAGTTAGTTAGGGAATTTTACTCTAATTTTTCTGAAATCAACCAAAAAAAATGGTCATTCAAATCTCGAGCATTAGAACAATCTGTTGTCATAAATGCTGATTTGATTTCTAAATTCCTTGGCTGTCCTCGAGTTCCAAATGCATATTATCCTTATAATTATAAGAGTGATGAGGATAAAGACACCATGGAACATGTTGTTACCTTTCTTTGTGGTACTCCTACGTTTTGGGTTGGGTCTCTTATTGAAGTGGCGAAACTCACTAAGGATGCTAGAATAGTAAACCTAGTTATGAGTGCAAATATCCATCCAAAGGTTCATAATGTGGACCTTAGGGAAGATAGAGCTAGGTTTCTGTTTAGTCTTCTACGTGGGCGTGATATTGATCTTGCCGCTCACATCATTGACTTGATGATCCAAGCCTATCAAACTGTTACAGCAGTTGGAGCCCTACCATTTTGTTCACTCATCACTAAACTTCTTGGTTCTCAAGGAGTTATCGCTCCTCCTGGTGTTCCTACTCGAGTTCCTAAGGGTCCAATCAACAAAAAGACCCTAGCTCAGAGTTTTTCACATGCCTCAGTTCGAGATACAGAGGAGGGAGCAGAAGTTGGTGCTGGGTCATCTCGTCCTCCTCCGGCCACTATGGATGATCTTGCCAGGATGATGAGAGAGATGCAGACGGATCTCTCAACACATATTTCATCTCACCAGGAGTTCACCACAGAGATCCGTGGCAGACTTGGATCTCTCGATGCAGCAGTGCTGGGCATACAGAGAGATATTCGGGATTTTCGAGCTTACTATGAGTCCCAGCTCACTTCTGATGATGAGGAGGAGTGATAGTTAGATTGATGTACTAGGATAGAAAATCCTTCTGGTTCATGTGTATATTTTGGAGTTTATCTTAGTTCTAGTTTTTGTTTGACATTTCGATGTATTTTGTCTTGGTTGTACTTAGTACAAACCTATTTGGATGTTTTAACTTGTTATGGATTTCTGCATTTGGATGGTTTCTTATATCTCATCTCATTTGTGTTTATGCGTTAATTTTATTGTTAATAGTCCGCCTTTGGCATTTCGAGCCAAAAAGGGGGAGAGTGCATGATAATACACATGGATATGATGATTTTGTGGACGTGGATGATAATTGTGTGGATGATGTTATGGAAACATACTTAACATGTTATGGATATTTCCCATATTTTATTTCCCATGCTTCACAGGTTTTTGATTTAGCATGTGCAAGCAAACAGGTTCTAAGTTTGATGAATCATGATAAGCTAACATGTCAAAAGTCATGTAATTATTTTTGAGTCATGTAAAGGTCAATTTTCTATTTTTGAATCATTTGGGAAAATTTGAACCTAGTATATGAGTTAGTCTTGTTTTGTCCCGGAATTGCCAAAGGGGGAGATTGTAAATCCCTAAATAGGTGTTGGCAAATTCCGTGATCATTAGATAGGTCATGTGAGTCGAGTCGTCGAGTCATGTTCAACTTGTCAGAAGAGAAGAGCTAAAACTTAAAGAAGATTGAAGAAAGTGAAGAAAAAGCTCCTACTCTGGATCTAGAAAGGTAATGGACTTAGAGACCCCTACCTAGGTTGGATTTGACTTAGATAACTCTAAACATACCTAGGAGGATAGTTTTAAACCTAACAAAGTTGTTTGATCTTAGTTGAATCAAATAAACATGAAAAGACATATGGTTTGAAAAAAATTCTGTCTCAACCGATCGCTCGGTATTGAGACCGATCGATCGGTGGCCTACCGAGCGATCGGTGGCTATCGACTGGACAAAAATTTTGTATGGGGTATTTTTCCAGAGAGATGATTTTTAACCGAGCGATCGGTCATGAGAACCGAGCAATCCGTTTTGGACCGAGCGATCGGTAATGAGCACCGATCGATCGGTCCCCGTAAAAAGAATTTTTATTTTTCTGGATTCTTTTTTTAAAACCTATATAAACAACTTTTTGGAGACCTAATTCGTATCTTTGTTTATTTTTGAAAGAGTAGAGGTCTGAGAAACTCTTCTAGGGTTTTTCCTATTGCTTTTATTAGATCTTTGTTGATCCCACCTCTTTCTTTGATCCTAGAGAATGCAAGTATAGATCTAAACCTTTGATCTTGCATTGTGTGATCTCAGATCTGTATGAGATCCCTCTAGGGTTTGAAACTTCCTAAATTGATTCACAACCCTACACCTTGTGTGTGTATCCGGTGTTTGATCCGGAGCCTTCGTGGAAGGAGATCGATCGTGTGTGATCGTGGTTTTGAAGTAGCTTGAGAAGATTTGGTCGGTGTGGAATCGAAGCTGCTACGGCGGAGATCGAACCTGCTGGTTCGTGGAAATCAAGAGTAAGAGTCTATACCTAGGAATGTCGTTTCTGCTTTGGTAAGGTCTTGTCTTGTACTTGATATCTTTTCATAGTGAAGTTTATTGCTGGACAAGGTCCCGTGGTTTTTTCCCGTTAGGGTTTTCCACGTAAAAATCTTCTGTGTTTGATTTGTGTGGATTGTCTGAGTGAATTGGTCATTGATTTCTAAACATATTAATTGAAAAATTAAAATTGGTTAGAAATTATTAGATAGACCTATTCACCCCCCGTCTAGGTCTTAGAGATCATTGATCTGGATAAATTTCAAACTCTTTGTAGAGATTTCTCCAAAAAATACTAGAAACTCGATCATTGTTCTTTGCTATTCCCATGAAGCTTTAGAATCTCCTTTGGAATTATTGAAGCAAGAGGAAGAAGATGGATCAATGGTGTAGACCTTCTATCACCAAAAACACTAAGTTCAAAACCCTTGAAAAGCAAAACCCAACTTGCACCATCCTTGTAGCTCATGAAAATCCCTAGGGACACTCCCTAGGGGCTCACGGTTTGGAGAAAGAAGAGAAAGTGTGAAAAAAAATTCGGGAGAATTGTACTTAATGGTCTAGGTGTTTGAGTATTTATAAACTAGGATCCATTCCTAATCCTACTCCAATTACACCTTATCCCTTAGGAAGTTATTTATTAATCATAACTCTTATTATTAATTTAAATAAAATCTTAGTTTAATTGTCGCGACCCAAAATACCCCCTAGGAGTTGGGGATACTTTGACTCGTGACCGTCGTATCATACATCCATATGACACATAAGGCACACATAGAGACCTGTCAGAGTACACAGATATACACAGCGGAAACAATATATGTCGCGACCCAAAATACCCCCTAGGAGTTAAGGGTACCTTGACTCGTGACCGCCGTATCATACCTCCAGTATGATACATAAGGCACACGTGGAAACCTGTCAGAGTACCTGAATATACATAGCGGAAACGAAATACAATGCACAGCGGAAAATAAAATACTAAACATAGCGGAAGCAAAATGAATACTCCTATAACTTGGCTCAAGTAAGAACCAACAAGTATACAGGTGTGAGAAACCCAAAAGTGGAGTGGACAAACCCCACACTCACATAACAAAATGACACAAGTTCTAAGTCGGTCGATCAACAGAAATCGAAGTCACGACTCCTATCTAGAGCACCATCGTCATGATAGTGATCCATGGAAGGCTCCGGGTCACGGTACTCTTCCTCGACCCAAGGTTCGTCGCCACACAAATCGAATGGAACCCGAGCACCTGCCGATCATAACAATATCGACTGAGCATGGAGCATACAAGACATGGAGAATGAAATCCGTAAATTCCTTAAAGCATGGAAACCGTGAAAACGTATGTGAGATAATAAAACTGTAACCGTGTGAGTCAATCGATAATCATAACCTTATGAGTTCTTGTGAGTTCATGGAGTTACTTAGAGTCATTATGATCCGTAGAGACATAGAGCATAGAGCAATAACCTTAGAGCATTTCCATAGAGCATAACCTTAGAGATCTTAGAGCATTTCATTGTGATCCGTAGAGCTTGTGAGACGATCTTAGAGCATTATCATAGAGTTTCCTTGTGAGCATGGTATGATCCTTAGAGCTTGTGAAACGATCTTAGAGAAATCATAGAGTTACTTAGAATCATTCATTATTCGTCTTTTCGTGAAAAACCTTTGTTTGTACTTGGAGAAATCCATGGAAACCATCGGTTTATGCGAGACATGCGAGCATATGCACTTAATAAGAGAAATCATCATATTTAAGCATAGAATCCCTTAGAGGTATTTTATCAAACACTTAGAGTGCATCATAATAGTAACCTTCATCCAAGTATATAATCACACCTTTTCATACATAAAATCAATACATAAAGATAGGGCATAGATAAGAAGAATCATAATTAGTAACTAGTAGGATTGCAAGATTGTAGTAGAGTGTATCTACCCTGGGGAAATCAATGAGTTTGACTCCCAATGGCTGGAACAAGCAATAACCTTGTGTTCTTGGTTGAGAATCACCAAGGGAAGTGGAAGAACCTTGATCTTCCACAAGCTTGATCAACAAGTAGTTCCTCTCCTTCTTCTCTCTCTTAAAATCTCCTAAGATAGGGCACAGAGGGTTTCTGAAACCCTAAGGCACGAACTCAGCCTATTTATAGGCAAAGGGTGATGGCCAAAGTCTTAAACACCCTTAATGAAGAAAAACTGCGTCTGACCGATCGATCGGTGGTATGGACCGAGCGATCGGTGGCTTCCGGTCGATCGGTGTTATGACCGAGAGATCGGTCAAAAACACGCTCTCTGGAATTTTTCCTCATACAAAAAAGTTAACCGTGCGACAGCCATCGAGCGATCGGTGGTTGACGGTGGTTGACCGATCGATCGCAGGTAATGACCGAGCGATCGGTGCTCTGTTATGTCTGGACTGTTTTGACTATATCTTTTGACTCGCTCGTCGGATTTCGACGATTCAACTTGCGTTGGATCCGTCTTTCGAAAAAAAACATTTTTGACGTTTCGGAATTTCCGATTTCTCCCTTATTTATTAATTAGACTACAAAAACGGCCAATTAGCTACGAAGGTGCTATTTATTAAGGATGAAAAAGTCCGGGGTGCTACAATATACAATGCATAGCGGAAGCCAAACATACTAAACATAGCGGAAGCAAAGTAAACACTCCTATTACTTGGTCCAAGTGTGAACCAACAAAATTATAGATGTGTAGGTAACCAAAATGTAGAGTGGACAAGTCCCACTCTCACTTAATAAAACACTGAATCTTTCTAAGTCGATCAACAAAAGTTGAAGTCACGACACCTATCTAATGATCTATCGTCCTGATAGTGATCCACGGAAGGCTCCGGGTCGAAGTACTCCTCCTCTACCCAAGGCTCCGTACCACACAAGTCGAATAGAACCCCGAGCACCTGCCAATAATAACAAATATCAGCTGAGCATGGAATACTCAGCATATACAAACTACTAACAATAAAGCAATAATAGCATAGAGCATACGAATAATAGAGAATGAAGTCCTTAAAACATGCCGAAGCGTGGAAACCGTAAAATACACATATGATGAAATCCGACACCAAAACCTTGTGAGTCATGCGATAATCATAGCCTTGTGAGTTCTTACAGTTCATAGAGTTCATGGAGTTCCTTAGAGTCATTTATGATCTGTAGAGACATAGAGCAAATACCGTAGAGCATATCCATAATGCAAAACATAGAGATCTTAGAGCAATTTCATTTATGATCCTTTTGAGCTTGTGAGACGATCTTGGACAATATCATAGAGTTCTTGTGAGTGTATCATGATCCTTTTGTGCTTGTGAACCGATCTTAGAGATATCATAGAGTTGCTTAGAATCATTCATTTAAGTCACTTATTCAAAACCCTTTTTTTTCGTACTTTGAGAAATACATGGAAAACCTCGATTCATTCGAGACATGCGAACATATGAGCATATGTCGCGACCCAAAACCCACCCTAGGAGTTAGAGTGAACTTTGGACGACTAATCATGGATTACATGACTTGCTTGACAAACCAACCTGCAAAAACCCACAGAGCATATACAATAGAGGATATAAACAGCGGAAACATACTCTAACATAGCACAGCGGAAGTCTAAACAAACCTCTATGTATATACGAATCCAAGTTATACAAAAAGTAACCATAAGAAAGTGCGGACAGACCCGCCAAAATACATGAATGTAATCTCTCATCTCACCCACAGCTATTCACTCAGAATCTAACACCACCTACTGATAACCCTCTACGGGAGGTTCCTCCAAAGGCTCCTTGACGTACTCCTCTTCCACCCATGGACCAGGAGCACAAACATCAAATGGAGCAACAGCTCCCTCAGAACCTGCCGACATAAGAAGTACGGCTGAGCATGGAATACTCAGCGGGTACTAAATACTAACCAATAGTCATAGCAAAACCATAGCAATATAGGAAGCAGGAAGCATTTCTCATATATAAAGCAGGAGCCATCAATATCATAACAAGGAAATAAGGCAATTTATAATCATGCTTGCATTTCATGAAAAGCCGATGAAACCTCTTGAAAACATCGTGCACTTGACTTGGCTTGAAATATCTTTTCGTACTTGAAAGCTTGTCTTGTCTATCTTGCTTGATTCTTGTATGTCGTGTCATGTCATGCATGTCATGCGTGCTTGCTTGTGATCATGTAACTTGTGAGATACACTTGTGAGATGCGCTTGAGAGGGAAGGGAGACCCTTCTTTATGCAATGCACTTGAGAGGGAAGGGAGACCCTTCTTCATGATATGTATGTACTTGCGAGGGAAGGGAGGCCCTTCTTCATGATATGCACTTGTGAGTGAGGGGAGACCCCTCGTGGAATGTTGGTTCTTGTCTTCTTGTGAAAAGCGAGGTAAAACATATCGTAGGATATGTCCCACCTCTAATCATGTTCTTGAAAACCTCGATAAATCATGTCATGCATGCCGTGCTCGTGGGAACCGTGTACATACTTGCATTTAAATTTAAATATGACATTTGGGTAATTTCACAACACACATAACATCAATGAATTAGCAATGTAATATTCAAATCAGTTAGGGAAAGCAAGAAACACACTATCATGGTCCCTAGCAACATTCATAATTTATTGGGCATGCATTTCCGAATTTACAACTCACTTTATTCACTTTGACATTTCATCAAACATGGTGTGTTCATTATGGATTTACCCTACAACATGCTTTTCTAGGTGGGTTTTACTCAAATCATACATGTATGTTCATTATTTGGAACAATGCCCTTCCCCATTTATTCATCACACACAACCATTGGCATCCAGTCGCCCATTCCATCTCCATTCACCATTCATAGCCATTCATCTCATAGCACATGCGTAAACGAAAGAAAATCTGAAGAAAAGAGGGGAAAGGAGGATCTATAACTAGGAGGGTAGCAAAAAGTACCGACCTTGATGAAATGAGGAAGAAATCCCCTTTCCAAAACGACTGTGTAGCTGCTGCCCTAGCTTGGATCGCGAGCTCCACGAATGCTTGAACCGAAATCTTGAAGAAAACGGGCTTGAGGTTGATCTAGGGTTTCAAAACCCTTTGATTTCTCTCAAAACTGAAAACCCTAGGTTTTGGAATCGCCTTCTCCTCTCTTCTTATCTCCCAATCTCTCTAAGTGTCGAATGATGCCCTAAAGGTTCGGGTTAAACTCTTAAGGTAAGAGTGAACCGACCAAAAGACCAAAATACCCTTACTGAATTTCTGTAAAAACACGAGTGCCGAACTCGTTGTGCTGTGAATAGTGCCAACTCGTTGTGCTGTGAACAGTGCCAACTCGTTGTGCTGTGAACAGTGCCAACTCGTTGTGCTGTGAATAGCACCAACTCGTTGTGCTGTGAACAGTGTTGAACACGTTGTCGTTATGGATAGTGCCGAACACGTGTCCGTTGTGTTGTGCATAGTGCTGAGCTCGTTGTCCGTTATCTTATGTACAACGTGCCCGTTGTGCTGTACAACGTACCCGTTGTCTGCTGCACAACGGATGCACAACGTATACGTTATCAGAGTACATCCTTAGCGCATAACCGAGCTACGTCCTTAGCGCATAACCGAGCTACGTCCTTAGCGCGTAACCGAGCTACGTCCTTAGCGCGTAACCGAGCTACGTCCTTAGCGCGTAACCGAGCTACGTCCTTAGCGCATAACCGAGCTACGATTGCCTACAGGTCCAGACTGTTTTGGCCATATCTTTTGACTCGTTCGTCCGATTTTGACGATTTAACTTGCGTTGTGTTCGTACTTCGAAAAGGAACATTTCTGACATTTCAAAATTTCCAATTTCTTCCTTATTTATTAATTATACCTCTTAAAAGGCAAAATGACAACGGAAGTGTCATGTATTAAGCCTGAAAAAGTCTGGGGCTCTACAGCATATGAGAGTACTAGCATATTTAAACACCCAAAAACCCTTAGAGGCATTTACACAAACACATAGAGTGCATAATAGTGATAGCTTACATCCAAGTATAACAACAACCTTTCACACTATACAAATCAACATATACATATAGTATAGAATGAGAAGAACAACCTATGGCATCTAGTGGTATCACAAGATTAGTAGTAGAGTGTATTTACCTTGATGAAATCAGTGGTTTTGATTCCAAAAGCTTGGAAAATGTGACGAACTCCAAGTTCTTTGATAGGAAACACCAAAGGAATGGAAGGATCTTGATCTTCCTTCAAGCTTGTGCAACACCTAGCTTTCTCCTTCTTCTTCCGCTTCAAAATCTCTCAAAATAGGGCACAAAGGGTTTATGAAACCCTAAGGCCCGAACCCAGCCCTTATATAAGCAAAGGGTAGTGGCTAAACTTTTAACCACCCTTAATGAAGAAAATCTGCGTATGACCGATCGATCGGTGGTACAGACCGAGCGATCGGTGACTGACCGGTCGATCGGTGGTTTCAACCGAGAGATCGGTTGAAAACACCCTCTCTGAAAATTTTCCCCATACAAATAAGTTAACCGTTCGATAGCTACCGAGCGATCGGTATAAGACCGGTCGATCGGAGGTTATCACCGAGCGATCGGTGGTCCCCTGTTTTCTGTAAAAACCCTGTTTTCACTACTTGAATCTTCTCCAATCCAGTTCTAACAATATTTTATGTTTAAACACAATCCTTAAGCATATATTGACCTATTAGAACATGACCGCCATAAATCCAAACATGTATATTAACGTAAGGCCCATTAGTGTACAAAACCACACTTGGGCACTATTCACACACTATTCACTACTTAGTGAAATACGGATTTGGGGTTCTACATTAACTATAACTACTTTAGTTATAGTAATCCTACTAATTAAAGACTCCTTATTAATAGAGGATTCCTTAATTAATAGGGATAAGTCAACAACCAAAAAATGGAAGAATCCCAGTCAAACTAGGATACCTCAAACCACAAAGGGGGGGCGTGAGCATCAAGGGGACGTGTGGTTTGGCGATTTTAACACTCCTAGTTGCATTCCATCTCTATGTCATCTTAATCCTAATTGCAATCAAACCATTGAATTTTAATTCCTTAATTAATAGAGTTATTACTCAATAATTATTCAAGTAACCAAATCCCAATCCAATTAGGATTTCCAAAGTGGGCGCCCCATCCTAGGGTCTAAACCCATGGGCTTTGGCCCATATTAAAGGTCCATATTAATGGGTTTATGGATATGGGTCAAACTCATTTCCCCTTTAATTAGGTTAATTAAATAATTATTAAAATAATCCATAGATTTAAATTAACAATTAATTTAAACCATAGATTAACTTTTAATCTATTTAATTAATGATTAACTTTTAATCACTTAAATAATTGATTAACATTTAATCAATTATTGAGCTTGTATTTCTTATGTGAGCATCTCCACAGATTGCTCTGGGACATTCTTACCCTGGCTTACCCAATGTTACCCCATTGACCCTAAACAGGAATTACATCGGAATTGCAAGTGACGTGAGATATCCATGTTGCAATTGAATCCAAGTCTATAAACATTTAACCAATACGGATCCAGCCACATGAACTTTTTAATTCTATTTATCCTTCCAAATACATTATCCCTAATGGACCTTCGAGATTGACATACTATCTAGCCCATTGCACGTCATCCGGGTTTCCATGACTTATGATTAAGCCATGAGAAACAATTTCTCATGAAAAACATTTTGAGAAAATCCTTTAATAAGCATAATATATTTTAATAAAAGTATATTCAAAACTTATTTTGATTTCAAAATCACCTGCGCAGGATTTAAACTTAATCAACTGTCTTACCTGGAACTTGGATAATCTCTCAATTTAATGAGTATGGATTTCTTGTTTGAAATTCATCATAACTCGAACAGCTTTCTGACTATCCAACTATCACTGTATTGTATCCCCTAAGTTAGAAAATACGTCGGTGGAATCAAAATAGTCAGATCACTGCTCAGTCATAGATGAACACATCAGATCTAAGATCATCGAAACCGTTCAATGTGAATGAGAGACCAACTATCTAATAGTATATTTATGCAAGAGCTCTCTCATTGAATGCAATCAATCAGTGTACATTTAAGCACCCATATGCTGATGTGTAGTCTCCACTACAATAGTTCGAGATAGAACTACATCTCAACTATTGAGAACATCTTAGCATAGTGGCAGCCATATAAGTGAAGTGCCCAGCTTGACCCACAGTTGTGACTATATAAGGTATAAGGAATCGAAAAATTATATCTGCTTGTGATAATCCAATCACATAACTTTTCTACCATATATCCTAAGGACCTTTATCGATATCTCATATCGTATAGATCATCTCATGATCATGGTCAATTACCCATAATGAATACACAATAGAATAAGAAGTCTTTATTAATCAAATTAATAAGAGTCTAACAATCTAAATGACTTTTCTGGGCATCATGTCTAACAATCTCCCACTTGCCCTAAAAGTCACTGTGCCATAGATTTCAATCCCATACTATCTAAGTGTGTTACAAAAACTTTATCTGATAAAGCCTTGGTCATCGAGGCAGCAACAATAAGTTGAGACCTAATCTTTGTAACAACTACATCCTGCCTTATCTCTCAATAATGTCATTAATGAGAAGGCACTTCCTCTAAGTGAAAAGTAAACATATAATCCCTAGTCCTTTTCAGGTACTTTATGATGTGCTTCACAGCTGTCCAATGATTGATACCTGGATTGCTTTGGAACCGACTAACAACTCCCACTGCATGACAGATATCCGATCTAGTACATAACATGACATACATGAGGCTCCCAACTACCGAAGTATAAGGACACCTCTTCATCTGCTCGATCTCATCAGCTGATGTAGGGACCATCTTTTTAGACAAAGTGACACCATGTCTAAAATGAATGAGTGTTATCTAACAATCACTCATACTGTACCTAGATAATATCTTGTCTATGTAGGAAGTTTGGCTCAATCCTAACATTCAGCATTTTCTATCTCTTAGAATCTTTATTCCGAGAATATAGGATACCTCTCCCAAGTCTTTCATTGAGAAATGCTGAGAAAGCCATATCTTGACTGATGATAACATCCCTACACCATTCCCAATGAGTAGAATGTCATAAACATATAAAATTAGTGTAAAGTCCATGTTTTTGTGTTGGCATATTCCGGTGTCAAAACCGTAGCTCGGATTCACACATCCACGAGGGTCGACCCTGGGTATAAGGGATTTTGTGTGGCAAAATTTAACAAAGAGTTGGTTTTTTGAGGATCGACCCTGGAGGATGGTTCGGTTGACCGTAATGTACACTTGGGTCAACCCAAATATCCCCCAAGGTCAACCCTGATATGGAGTTTTGCTAAAATTCCTTCCGTAGTCATTTTTTGTCTATTTTGAGTTTTTAAACCAACTTTTAGCAACTTCTAAACATTGAATTGTGTTCCCTATTTATATAAAACTCATCTAGTTCGTGGGGAACAACTTTGGGAAAGTATTGAGATGGTTTTTAACTCCTTCTAGAGTCCATAAACACTCTGGAATCTTATTGTTCTCATTCCCTTTGTTAGTGCATTAAACCTAGAGTTTGCAAGCCCAAAGTTCCAATTTTACTTGTTTGGATTTGTCCTTTGAAGGAGTCCATCTAGGTGTTGATTTCCATCAAACCATCAACCTATTCTGGATAGAACACCTTGGCTGGAGTGTTTCGGAGCCTTTACGAAGGAGATCGATCCGAGACGAATCGTGGATGTGTGAATTGGTCGGTGGAATCCGAAGCCATCATTGACGGAGATCGATCGGAAGGTCGTGGATTGTTTTCGAGACACAAAGAGAAGTACGAGCGGCTGCGGTTGATCACGGGACTTGTGAGTACGTGTATCACCCCGGACTTTTCCATATTTAATGAATAGCATTTTCGTAGTCAATTGGCCTTTCACGTAGTCAAATAAATAAATAAAGGAGAAATTGAAAATTCTGAAACGCCAGAAATGTTCCTTTCGAAAGACGAATCCAACGCAAGTTGAATTGTCAAAATCCGACGAACGAGTCAAAAGATATGGCTGAAATAGTTAGGATCTGTAGAGCACCGATCGCTCGGTCCAATGCAGCGATCCATCGGTTCACAACCGATCGCTCGGTTGTTTTTAGCGATCGATCAGTCCAAAACCGATCGATCGGTAGCTATCGACTGGTTAACTTTTTTGTATGGGGAATTTTTCCAGAGAGCATGTTTTTGACCGAGAGTTCGGTCGAGAACACCGGTCGCTCGGTAGGCAACCGATCGATCGGTCATAACCACCGATCGCTCGGTCTATCGCGTTTTGTAGAATTTTCTTTAAGGGATTTTTCATCTTTTGGGGCGTTAAACCCTTACCCATAAGGGCTTGCTCGACCTTTGGGTACTCATTCATCATACTTAGAGTATTTTGAGAGAGTCTGAGAGAGAAGAAGAGGGTTTTTCTCTTCGGGCATCCTTGGTGAAGAGATCAAGGGATTGAACATCCAAGAATCTTCACAAAGTGGGTTTTTGCTTCAAAGTCAAGCCTCAAGCTCGTGGGGAGTCATTTCCAAAGCTAGGGCAGCGAATCCTACGGCATTTTGCAAGGGCTTTCTCCCCCAAATCAAGCCTTCCTCAAGCAAGGGTTCTTCCCTACCCTTTTGGGGTTCTATTTCAAGGTTCTTCAAGGTCAAACCTTGATTCAAGGTTAGTACACCCACTAACTCCCAATAGCAATAACCTAGGTTTTCTATTGTAAATGGTGACTCTTGATATTATGTTTTTATTCCTTTTGAAATGTGCTATTTCTATAAAATATAAACAAGATAATAAGGAATGTGGTGATGTGTGAAAGAATGAGGAGTTGAGGCGATTGGATGCCGTATGGATGTGGTGTGATGGATGAAATGGAAAATGGTGGAAGGGCACTCTATAAATAAGGAACTTACCTTGATGGTTTGATGGAAAATATGCACTAAAAAGAGTAAGATGATCCACTAAGGAAATGTTGTATGCTATGTGTTCGACAAAATGCCTAAACTAAGAGTAAATGAATTAAATGAGGAAAATGGAATGTAAATCTTCTTATGAATGAAAAATTGCTCAAATGTGCTATATGTTGCCTAAATTGTCATACAATTAAGTTAGGAATTGAAATGCCATATTCATGTGATCCGCCCATCCAAGCATGACATCATGATTGTCACTATTGACACGCACACGAGCACGCATGTTGCATGAACTGAGTTTTCAAGAGCATATGCATATAATAAATCAACAAGAAAACATTACATGTCGAGGAGGTTGGTAGCCCAGGGATGTTCGGGTGCTAGCCTCTGGCTCAAAAGAAACAAAAAATCACTATATGTCAAGGAGGTTGGTAGCCCAGGGATGTTCGGGTACTAGCCTCTGGCTCATAAGAAAACTAAACAAGTAAGTAAAACCAACATATGTCAAGGAGGTTGGTAGCCCAGGGGTGTTCGGGTACTAGCCTTTGGCTCACAAGAAAACAACATGTCGAGGATGTTGGCAGCCCAGGGAGGTTCGGGTGCGATCCTCTGGCTCACAAGTAAGTGAAATATGTCAAGGAGGTTGGTAGCCCAAGTGAAGGGTACTAGCCTCTGGCTCACAAGAACAAGCTCACAAGAAAAGATTCACAAATTTATAAAATAAGACCAGACACGCATGCATGATTTTTACAAGCAATACCGAGACATGAAACGGGTTTCCAATCATGAGTTTTATCGGAGTTTTCGCTTTCACGCATGCACGTCAAGATAATTATATTGTTTCATGTTCAATACTATTTATCCTTATGATGTTCCTATTGCTTTGAATTGCTGTGTTGTATTGTGTTCATTGTTGTCGTGCTTTTATTATTGCTATGGTTAGCTAGTAGCTTGTACTCGCTGAGTATTCCATGCTCAGCTGTACCTTTATGTCGGCAGGTACCGAGGAAGCCCTCGACCCTGAGCCTTGGGTCAAGGAAGTATACGTAGAGGAGAGAGAGCCGTTTATCCCATTACAGTGTCTGGCGGATCAAGACCTCGACATGTGGCCGAACCTCGACTACTATTGAGGGGGGAGTACGAGAGGGTTCTTTTGTGTATTTTGATTGTAACGCCCCAAAATACCCCCTAGGAGTTTAGGGATACTTTAGGCGTGACTATACGTACCTGCCAAAACATCCTGTCATGAACAAGATAATTAACGTACTAAACAATGATAATCAGAGCGCGGAAGCTAAACATAAATGCGGAAGCGTAAACTAACTTTTTCTTCTCTTCTAAGATTTCCAAAATAGTATTCCAAGCTAACATATATACAAAACATGTCTAAGTCTAAGGTGGACAGACCCACCTATCAAAATGTCAAAATACATAAAAGACCCTCTCGTACTCTCCCCTCAATAGTAGTCGAGGTATGGCCACACGTCAAGGTCTCGGTCCGCCTGAGACTGCAGTGGGATAGACGGCTCTCTCTCCTCCATATACTCTTCCTCGACCCAAGGCTCTAGGTCGAGGGCTCCCTCAGTACCTGCCGACATGAAAGTACGGCTGAGCATGGAATACTCAGCGAGTACAAGCTACTAGCCATCCATAACAATAATAAACATGCAAAGAGTAGTACAATACAAATCATCAATTCCAGGCAATAGTAAAATCATAGAATTAAACAATATTAATCATGGAGAAATATTATCATCTTGATGAGCATGAATGCAAAAACGCCGACAAAACTCATGCTTGAAAACCCGTTTCCATGTCCCGGTATGCATTTAAAATCATGTATGCGTGCATGCATGAATGTCTTGTCATCATCTTGTAACTTGTGAGCTAGAGGCTAGCACCCGAATCACCCTGGGTTGCCAACCTCCTTGATATGTATGGTTTTCTTGTGAGCCAGATGCTAGTACCCGAATGTCCCTGGGCTACCAACCTCCTTGACAATAGGTGATTTTTATTACTTGTTTAGTTTTCTTGTGAGCCAGAGGCTAGTACCCGAATGTCCCTGGGCTACCAACCTCCTTGACAATATGTGTTTTAGGGGTTTTCTTGTGAGCCAGAGGCTAGTACCCGAATGTCCCTGGGCTACCAACCTCCTTGACATGCAATATTTTCTTGTTGGTTATTATATGCATATGCTCTTGAAATCTCGGTTCATGCTATCATGCGTGCTCGTGTATGTGTCAATCGTGACAATAGTGAAATGAGGATAACAAGAAAGATATGGCATCACCATTCCATTCATAATATATTCATGTGAGCATTTGAGTGATTAACATGGCATTTGAGTATTTAAAGCATTTTCTTCCCTTAAGTCGTGATCTTATAGATTCGGCATTTTGTCAAACACATAACATACATTGTTCCTTAGTAGTTCATCTTCTTTCTTTTTATGCATATTTTCCATTCAATCACACAAGGGTAAGTTTATTATTTGTACAATGCCCATCCTCCATTTTCCAATTCACACCCCACACTTCATACATCATTCCTTCGGCATCCAATCGCTTCAATCCATACCCATCCAAACATCCATACCATTTTTCCTTATCTTGCTTATGTTCATTAGAGATGTTCCTTAGAGCTAATACATTTCATAAAGAAGAAACCTAATAACAAGGATCACATTCCATATAGAAACCTAGATTATTGCTAGGGTAAGTTAGTAGGGTGTACTAACCTTGAATCAAGGCTTGATCCTTGGTAGAAACCTTGATTGAAGCTCCAACTTGCAAGAAGAAAGATCCTTGCTTGAAGAAGGCTTAGTGTGGGCAAGAAACCCTTGAAGTTGCCGTGGAAAACGGTGCTCTACCTTGGAGAAGGATTCCCACACGAGCTTGAGGTTGGATTTTCGAAATCCAAGCTTTTAGGGATGCTCTTGGGTGCTTAAACCCTTGATCTTACTCTCAAATGGAAAAGGGGGCTTTGGAACCCTAGTTTCTTCTCCCTCTCTCTCAAATATCCCTAAGTATAGTGAATGAGGGCTCAAAGGGTCGAGCAAGCCCTTATGGGTAAGGGTTTAACGCCCAAAAGACGAAAAAGCCCTTACTAAAATTTCTGCAAAAAACGGGGACCGAGCGATCGGTGCTTATGACCGATCGATCGGTTGCCTACCGAGCGATCGGTACTCTGATCGAGTGACCGGTCAAGAAACTACTCTCTGGAAAATTTTCCCATACAAAAGTTTTGACCGTGCGATAGCTACCGATCGATCGGTTTTGGACCGATCGATCGCTGACTGGACCGAGCGATCGGTGCTCTGCATGTCTGGACTGTTTTGACCATATCTTTTGACTCGCTCGTCCGATTTGGACGATTCAACTTGCGTTGGGTTCGTCTTTCGAAAATGAACATTTTTGACATTTTAGAATTTCCTATTTCTCTCTTATTTATTAATTAGACTATGAGGATGGCCAATTAGCTACGAAAACGGTATTCATTAAGTATAGAAAAGTCCGGGGTGCTACATTCTCCCCCCCTTACAAAAATTTCGTCCCCGAAATTTGGACGATACATACATGCACAAGACCATAACAATTACAAGGGAATGCCAAGGCCCTAAACAAATAACTGAGGATACTTTTCCCGCACTTCGGCTTCTCGTTCCCATGTCGCTTCCTCCCTTGAATGGTGTTGCCATCTCACTAAGACCAAGGGAATGGTCTTGTTACGCAAGACTTGATCTCTCCTATCCAAGATCTGCACCGGTTGTTCAACTAGGGTGAGGTCCTCTCGAATCTCTATCGGATCCAACTCGATGACATGAGAAGGATCCGGGATATACTTTCGAAGCATAGAGACATGGAATACATTGTGGACCGCCGTCATATGAGCGGGTAAAGCAACATGGTAAGCTACCTCACCGACTCTAGTAATGATCTCGAACGGACCCACATATCTCGGGCTAAGCTTGTCCCTCTTCCCGAATCTCATAACACCCTTGGTTGGTGAAACCCGAACAAATACAAAATCACCCACTCGAAACTCAAGATCTCTCATTCGATTGTCGGCATAGCTCTTCTGTCTATCTTGTGCGGTCTTCAACCTCTCCCGGATGAGCTAGACTCTATCTGCTGTTTGTTCAATCAACTCGGGGCCCAAAATTTTTCTTTCTCCCACTTCATCCCAATACAACGGGGATCTACAACTTCTTCCGTACAAAGCCTCAAAAGGAGCCATCTGTATGCTTGCCTGATAGCTATTATTGTAGGCGAATTCCACCAAAGGTAGGTGATCTTCCCAACTTCCTTTAAAATCCAGCATACAAGCTCGGAGCATATCTTCAATAACCTGATTCACTCGCTCGGTTTGCCCATCCGTCTGTGGATGGAAAGCCGTGCTAAAGTCCAACCGGGAACCCATGGCACTCTGAAAGCTTTTCCAAAACCTAGAGGTAAATCTAGGGTCCCGATCCGAGACAATGCTCACTGGCACCCCGTGCAACCGAACTATTTCTTTGATATACAATGCAGCCAACTGATTTGAGTTGAATGTAGTCCGGTACGGTAAGAAATGGGCGGGCTTCATGAGTCTATTGACCACGACCCATATAGCATCATAGTTTCTAGCCGTCTTCGGTAACCCCACAATGAAGTCCATAGAGATATGTTCCCATTTCCACTCGGGAATGGGGAGGGACTGCAAAAGTCCAGCCGGTCTCCTGTGTTCGGCTTTGACTTGTTGGCACACCAAGCATTTAGACACATACTCCGCTATTTCTCGCTTCATGTTCTGCCACCAAAAGTGCTTTTTCAAGTCTCTATACATTTTGGTACCTCCGGGGTGAACAGTGTACTTGGACCCGTGAGCCTCGTGTAAGATTTCTCGTTTAAACTTCTCATCGGCTGGGACACATACTCTTCCCTTAAAAGTGATAACCCCATCTTCTCTCGCCGTAAAATCCTTACTGCCGCTTTTAACTGACTTGTCTCAGCAAGAAAGTAGTTCGGCATCCATTTCCTGCAACTCCTGGATCATGCTTAGAATATATGGCCTAACTGTGACGTTAGCCATTACCGGCCCAAAGGTAGGGAGACTAAAACTGATGTCGAGGTTGGATGCATCCTCCAGCAACCTCCACTCCTTCAGCATCATATGCGCCAAAAGTCCAGTAGGCTTCCGGCTAAGAGCATCGGCTACTACATTCGCTTTGCCCAGGTGGTATTGAATGGAGCACTCATAGTCTTTCAAAAATTCTACCCATCTTTTTTGCCTCAGGTTCAGCTCTTTCTGGGAAAACAAATACTTAAGGCTTTTATGATCTGTGAATACCTCAAATTGTTCCCCATAAAGATAATGTTGCCAAATCTTCAATGCAAACACAACCGCGGCGAGCTCTAAGTCGTGAGTGGGGTAATTCTTTTCATGCTCCTTCAATTGTCTTGATGCGTAGGCAATGACTTTCTTATGCTGCATAAGGACACACCCAAGTCCGATATGCGAAGCATCGCTATATACCTCATAACCACCATGTCCGGATGGCATAGTAAGGACGGGGGCCGTGGTGAGGCGCTTCTTCAACTCTTCGAAACTCACTTCACATCGGTCACTCCAACTGAACTTGACATTTTTTCTCGTCAAGTAAGTGAGAGGTGCGGCCAAACTGGAGAATCCCTCTACAAATCTCCGGTAATAGCCTGCCAACCCGAGGAAACTATGTATCTCCGTGACGCTCTTGGGCCTCTCTCAACTCATGACTGCCTCAACCTTGGCTGGATCTACAGAAATACCCTCGGCAGACACTACGTGGCCTAGGAACGCCACTTTCTCTAACCAGAATTCGCACTTGCTCAATTTGGCATATAGCCTATGCTCTCTCAACACCTCTAAAGCAAGGCGGAGGTCTCATGCGTGATCTTCCCATGTCTGGGAATACACTAAAATGTCGTCGATGAATACAATCACGCATCGATCCAAGTATGATCGGAACACCCGATTCATCAAATCCATGAACGCCGCCGGTGCATTCGTCAGCCCAAAAGGCATGACAAGGAACTCGTAATGCCCATACGAGTCCCGAAAGCCGTCTTCGGAACATCCTCCGACTTCATCTTTAGCTGATGATACCCCGACCTAAGATCAATCTTAGAGAAAAATCTCGCTCCCTTTAGTTGATCGAACAAGTCGTCTATCCTTGGCAAGGGATAACGATTCTTGATAGTTATCTTGTTCAATTGACGGTAGTCTATACACATTCTCATTGACCCGTCTTTCTTCTTCACAAAAAGAACCGGAGCTCCCCACGGCGAGACGCTTGGTTGGATGAAACCAAGTTGTTGTAACTCCTCAATCTGTTTCTTCAATTCTTCAAGCTCTATAAGGGCCATTCTATATGGTGCCCTTGAGATTGGAGCGGTACCCGGAGCAAGCTCTATAGCGAACTCGATCTCTCTATCAGGAGGTAATCCGGGAAGTTCTTTCGGGAACACATCTAAGAACTCACTCACAACTGGAATAGCCGAGGAGTTTTGTACTTCGGGGTTCGCTAAGCTCAAAGCTGCAAGGCGAGCAATATCTCTTTCTCTCAATCCTCAGAAATGAAAAGGCTTAACCCCTTCCGGCTTGAAGTTCACCATCTTTTCAAAACACGCAACATGCTCGTGATGGTTTGCCAACCAATCCATCCCTAGGATAACATCGAAATCCAAGTCTCGGAAGTCTAGGATGATGAGATCGGCTAACAGTTCCTTCTCCCCCACTTGAACCACACTATCCCTGAATATCTTGTCCGTATCAACTGACTTGCCGAGTGGAGTTGCAATGGTCAACTCCCGCTCCAACGGAGTAGCCTCAGTCAAAAAGCCCTTTGCAAAACTTGGTGAGACAAAAGAGTGAGTAGATCCTGTGTCTATCAACACTCAAGCGAGACACTCTTTCACTAATAAAGCGCCTGTGCGATTAAGTAACTAATATCAGTAGATTTCAAATAGTAACAAGCATCATACATAGGTAACCCCTAATAATAGTCACAAAATCAACCATAGAAATCTTACACAACTTAAACTCTAGGATTTTGCGTACCTTGCACGACATCGTCGGATGCACGTGCGTCTCTCTCTGACAAGGCAAAGACTCGGCCCTGTGTGGCCGGGCGAGGAGGCAGTGTAGACTGTGAGGACCTCGAAGCCTGAGAAGAGCTAGGCTGAGATGTCTGCCTAATTAGGGGCCTGCTCCCTGAAGACTGAGCTGGCAAATAACGTCGGGGACAATCTCTAACCATGTGGCCTTGGTCACCACAATGGAAGCAAATTCCTGTAACCCTCCGATATTCTCCCACTGGATGCCTCCTTCCACAAAGGGTGCAGATATCATGCGCATAGGTGGGAGGAGCATATCCCGTAGCCTGAGTCACTGCGGGGCGAGGAGCCTGAGCAAAAACCGGGCGAAAAGTTGGTGGAGCAAAAGGGCGAGGAGCCTGTGGTGCCGAATATATCCTCTGTGACTGAGCTGGCCCTGCGGACTGATTCAAGCTAGTCCTTGCTCTTTTCTCCCCTGAACTACTCGATTGTCCTTTCTCCATTCCTCTTCTCTTGAAGAACTCCTCGGAGTTCGACTCGGCCAAAAGTGCCTTGTCCACTACCTCTAAATATGTCTCATGTCCGAACATTGAGACTCGGTCCTTGAGGTATGCCTTCAACCCCCTCTCAAATTTTCGGGCTTTCATAGCCTCGGTTGCTATCATATATGGAGCCAATCTGGATAGCTCCGAAAACTTGGCTTCATAAGCCGCTACCGACATATTACCTTGCTCCAAGGTAATGAACTCAACTTCCATCTTTTCTTTCATCCCTATTGGGAAGTACTTCTTGTTAAAAACGTCCAAGAATTCCTCCCAAGTCCAGTCTTGACCTTGGCGGGTCAACTCTCGGGTCCGAAGAGCGGATTTCCACCAATGGTCGGCCTCACCTTCAAGCATAAAGGCTGCCCAAGTAACCTTCTCTGCCTCAGTAGGTGACAACACGGAGAAGATCTTTTCTAATTGCTGAATCCATCCTTCGGCCACAAGCGGGTCAATACTCCCACAAAAGGTTGGAGGCCTCATCCTCCGAAAAGCCTCTATTCCGGCTTGTGCTCGATTAGGAGGAGCCGGTATAAGCGCGGCATTAGGCGGAGTGGCCGGTTGCCTCGCCGCTAGCATAGCCAAGGTCTCGGCTATTGAGGCAAAAGCTTGGGCAAAATCGGGTTGATCATCACCCGATGGAGCATCACCTCCATTGCCCCTTGTGTTGTACCCGCGACCCCGGGTATTGCGTCTCATGATTTCTCCTGAGAACGACAATACAACATGAGTTTAACTTGGATACGCATTTAGTACAAATTTCGCAATTCGCTCAATACATATTCATCAAGCATATTTAATAAGCATAACACAATTAATACATACATGGTATACAACACAACATCATCCATACAATCCGTGTTCCTAGCGTAGGACTCTAAGTTTGGTTGAGATTCAACCTATTTTGACTAGGACTAACTTGTTAGTCCATACTTGGAATACAACTAATGCCTTGTTCAATCATGGTCTCTAGTACTACGCGACCCTAGGGACTCTAATGCCTAGAGCTCTGATACCACATCTGTAACGCCCCAAAATACCCCCTAGGAGTTTAGGGATACTTTAGGCGTGACTATACGTATCTGCCAAACCATCATGTCATGAACAAGATAATTAACGTACTAAACAATGATAATCAGAGCGCGGAAGCTAAACATAAATGCGGAAGCGTAAACTAACTTTTTCTTCTCTTCTAAGATTTCCAAAATAGTATTCCAAGTTAACATATATACAAAACATGTCTAAGTCTAAAGTGGACAGACCCACCTATCAAAATGTCAAAATACATAAAAGACCCTCTCGTACTCTCCCCTCAACAGTAGTCGAGGTATGGCCACACGTCAAGGTCTCGGTCCGCCTGAGACTGCAGTGGGATAGACGGCTCTCTCTCCTCGATATACTCTTCCTCGACCCAAGGCTCTGGGTCGAGGGCTCCCTCAGTACCTGCCGACATGAAAGTACGGCTGAGCATGGAATACTCAGCGAGTACAAGCTACTAGCTATCCATAACAATAATAAACATGCAAAGAGTAGTACAATACAAATCATCAATTCCAGCCAATAGTAAAATCATAGAATTAAACAATATTAATCATGGAGAAATATTATCATCTTGATGAGCATGAATACAAAAACGCCGACAAAACTCATGCTTGAAAACCCGTTTCCATGTCCCGGTATGCATTTTAAAATCATGTATGCGTGCATGCATGAATGTTTTGTCATCATCTTGTAACTTGTGAGCCAGAGGCTAGCACCTGAATCTCCCTGGGCTGGCAACCTCCTTGATATGTATGGTTTTCTTGTGAGCCAGAGGCTAGTACCCGAATGTCCCTGGGCTACCAACCTCCTTGACAATAGGTGATTTTTATTACTTGTTTAGTTTTCTTGTGAGCCAGAGGCTAGTACCCGAATGTCCCTGGGCTACCAACCTCCTTGACAATATGTGTTTTAGGGGTTTTCTTGTGAGCCAGAGGCTAGTACCCGAATGTCCATGGGCTACCAACCTCCTTGACATGCAATATTTTCTTGTTGGTTATTATATACACATGCTCTTGAAATCTCGGTTCATGCTATCATGCGTGCTCGTGTATGTGTCAATCGTGATAATAGTGAAATGAGGATAACAAGAAAGATATGGCATCACCATTCCATTCATAATATATTCATGTGAGCATTTGAGTGATTAACATGGCATTTGAGTATTTAAAGCATTTTCTTCCCTTAAGTCGTGATCTTATAGATTCGGCATTTTGTCAAACACATAACATACATTGTTCCTTAGTAGTTCATCTTCTTTCTTTTTATGCATATTTTTCATTCAATCACACAAGGGTAAGTTTATTATTTGTACAATGCCCATCCTCCATTTTCCAATTCACACCCCACACATCATACATCATTCCTTCGGCATCCAATCGCCTCAATCCATACCCATCCAAACATCCATACCATTTTTCCTTATCTTGCTTATGTTCATTAGAGATGTTCCTTAGAGCTAATACATTTCATAAAGAAGAAACCTAATAACAAGGATCACATTCCATATAGAAACCTAGATTATTGCTAGGGTAAGTTAGTAGGGTGTACTAACCTTGAATCAAGGCTTGATCCTTGGTAGAAACCTTGATTGAAGCTCCAACTTGCAAGAAGAAAGATCCTTGCTTGAAGAAGGCTTAGTGTGGGCAAGAAACCCTTGAAGTTGCCATGGAAAACGGTGCTCTACCTTGGAGAAGGAGTCCCACACGAGCTTGAGGTTGGATTTTAGAAATCCAAGCTTTTAGGGATGCTCTTGGGTGCTTAAACCCTTGATCTTACTCTCAAATGGAAAAAGGGGGCTTTAGAACCCTCGTTTCTTCTCCCTCTCTCTCAAATATCCCTAAGTATAGTGAATGAGGGCTCAAAGGGTCGAGCAAGCCCTTATGGGTAAGGGTTTAATGCCCAAAAGATGAAAAAGCCCTTACTAAAATTTCTGCAAAACACGGGGACCGAGCGATCGGTGCTTATGACCAATCGATCGGTTGCCTACCGAGCGATCGGTACTCTGACCGAGCGACCGGTCAAGAAACTACTCTCTGGAAAATTTTCCCATACAAAAGTTTTGACCGTGCGATAGCTACCGATCGATCGGTTTTGGACCGATCGATCACTGACTGGACCGAGCGATCGGTGCTCTGTAGGTCTGGACTGTTTTGACCATATCTCTTGACTCGCTCGCCGGATTTCAACGATTCAACTTGCGTTGGGTTCGTCTTTCGAAAATGAACATTTTTGACGTTTCAGAATTTCCGATTTCTCCCTTATTTATTAATTAGACTATGAGGAAGGCCAATTAGCTACGAAAACGGTTTTCATTAAGTATAGAAAAGTCCAGGGTGCTACATTGATATTTTGTTAGGTGGGCCTGCTCTCCTTAGACTGAGATATGTTTTGTATATATGTTCACTTGGAATACTATTTTGGAATTTTAGAAGAAATGGAAAAGTTTGTTTATGCTTCCACATAGTATTGCATTATGTTGGCCTTGTTTACTTCAGGATGGTTTGGCAGGAACGATTGTCACTCCTAAAGTATCCCTTAACTCCTAGGGGGTATTTTGGGGCGCGACAGAGGTGGTATTAGAGCTGTAGGCATTAGAGTCCCTAGGGTTGCTTAGTATTCGATACCATAATTGAATAAGGCATTAGGGGTTAGGAAAGAGTTGTATTCCAGGTATAGACTAACAAGTTAGTCTTAGTCAAAATGGGTTGAACTTCAGCCCAACTTAGAGTCCTACGCTAGGAACATGGATTGCATGTTATGATATTGAGTTGTATACCATGTGTGCATTATTTTGTTCTTAGTAAATATGCTTTGAATGAATGGTGAAATCATTGCTAAATGCGTATCCAAGTTAGACTCATGTTGTATTCTCATTCTCAGGAAAAATCATGAGACGTAATACCCGGGGTCATGGATACAACACAAGGGGCAATGGAAGTGATGCTCCATCGGGTGATGATCAACCCGATTTTGCCCAAGCTTTTGCTTCAATAGCCGAGACTTTGGCTATGCTAGTGGCAAGGCAACCGGCTACTCCACCTAATGCGATACTTATACCGGCTCTTCTTAATCGAGCAGAAGCCGGAATAGAGGCTTTTCGGAGGATAAGGCCTCCAACTTTTTGTGGAAGCATTGATCCACTTGTTGCCGATGGATGGGTTCGACAATTAGAGAAGATATTCTCAGTGTTGACACTGACCGAGGTTGAAAGGGTCACTTGGGCTGCCTTTATGCTTGAAGGTGAGGCCGACCATTGGTGGAGGTCCGCACTTAGGACCCGAGATTTGACCCGACAAGGTCAAGAGTGGACATGGGCCGAGTTCTTGGAAGTCTTTTACAAGAAATACTTCCCGGATGGGATGAAGGAAAAGAAAGAAGTTGAATTCATTACCTTGGAGCAAGGTAATATGTCCGTAGCGGCTTATGAAGCCAAGTTCTCGGAGCTATCTCGGTTTGCTCCACATATGATAGCGATCGAGGCTATGAAGGCTCTGAAATTTGAGAGGGGGTTGAGGGCTTACCTCAAAGATCAAGTCTCAATGTTCAGGCATGAGACATATTCAGAAGTGGTAGACAACACACTTTTAGCTGAGTCGAACTCCGAGGAATTTTTCAAGAAAAGAGGAATAGAGAAGGGCCAATCTAGTGGCTTGGTAGAAAAGAAAGCTAGGACCATGTCGTACCCATCTGTAGGGCCGGCGCAGTCACAGAGGATGTACTCTGCACCATAGGCTCCCCGCCCTTTTTCTCCACCGGCTTTTCGCCCGGCTTTCACTCAGACTCCTCGCCCTGCAGTGACTCAAGCTATGGGATATGCTCCTCCCACCTATTCGCACGATATCTGTACCCTTTGTGGAAGGAGGCATCCAGTACGAGAATACCGGAGGGCTACCAGAAGTTGTTTTCATTGTGGTGACCAAGGCCACATGGTTAGAGATTGTCCTGACGTCACTTGCCAGCTCAGTCTCAAGGGAGCAGGCCCCCGATTAGACAGACATCTCAGCCTAGCTCTTCTCAGGCTTCGAGGGCCTCGCCACTCATCCGGCCACCTCGTCAAGCAACTCAAGGACGAGTCTTTGCCTTATCCAAACGGGACGCACATGCATCCGATGATGTCGTGCAAGGTACGCAAGAATTCTAGAGTTTTAAGTTGTGAATAATTCCCATTATGTAATGAGTTGTTGATTATACTAGGGATTACCCATGTATGATGTATGCTCTTGTCTGAAATCTATTGATGTTAATTATTTAATCACACAGGCACCTTATTAATGAACGAATGCCTCGCCCGAGTATTAATCGACACAGGATCTACTCACTCTTTTGTCTTACCTAGTTTTACAAAGGGGTTTTTGGCTGAGGCTACTCGGTTAGAGCGGGAATTGACCATTGCAACTCCACTTGGCAAGTCAGTTGATACCGATAAAATATTTAGAGATTGTGTGGTTCAAGTGGGGGAGAATGAACTGTTAGCCGATCTCATCGTCCTAGATTTCCAAGACTTGGATTTTGATGTCATCCTAGAGATGGATTGGTTGTCAAACCACCACGGACATGTTGTGTGTTTTGAAAAGATGGTGAACTTCAAGCCGGAAGGGGTTAAGCTTTTTCACTTCCGAGGATTAAGAGAAAGGGATATTGCTCGCTTGGCAGTGTTGAGCTTAGCAAACCCAGAAGCATAAAACTCGCCAGCTATTCCGGTCGTGAGTGAGTTCTTGGATGTATTTCCAGAGGAACTTCCTAGGTTGCCTCCTGATAGAGAGATCAAGTTCGCTATAGAGCTTGCTCCGGGCACCGCTCTGATTTCAAAGGCACCGTATAGAATGGCCCCAATAGAGCTTGAAGAATTGAAGAAGCAGATTGAGGAGTTACAACAACTTGGCTTTCATCCAACCAAGTGTCTCGCCGTGGGGAGCTCCGGTCCTCTTTGTAAAGAAGAAGGACGGGTCGATAAGAATGTGCATAGATTACCGGCAGTTGAACAAGGTAACTATCACAAATCGTTATCCTTTGCCGTGGATAGACGAACTATTTGACCAACTAAAGGGAGCGAGATTTTTCTCCAAAATTGATCTTAGATCGGGGTATCATTAGCTAAAGATCAAGGCGGAATGTAGAGCCCCAGAACTTTTGCTATGTATTGGAACTCATGCCAATGCATTTTTGCCTCTGTAATCCTCCTATTTCTATGAAATGAGAAAATTTAAAGAACTCTAAGTGTTAAAAGGTAGTGTTCCCAAGTCGGATATGTCGAAAACCCAAGTTACTGAATTTTATTTACGGATCAGTCAACTTTAGGGGCAATTTTTTCAATAAATAAAGAAGAAATAAAATTCTGAAATGTCAAGAATGTTCCTTTTCGAAAGACGAATCCAACGCAAGTTGAATCGTCAAAATCAGGCAACCTTGTCAAAAGTTATGGCCAAATTACTAAAGTTGGGAAAAAAATGAGAAAAAGACAAAATTTGAAGGGTGCGATCGATCGCAAGTCAGGTGCGATCGATCGCATGCAGGCGAAATGGGTTCCAAACTCTCGGGGTCATATGCGATAGATGGATCCCCAGTTGTGATAGATCGCAGGGATCTGCGATCGATCGCAAGAGTATGCGATCGATCGCATGCAGGGGAAAATCAGACCAGAAATGTTTGGGTTCATGTGCGATAGATCGCATCCAGGTGCGATCGATTGCAAGGACCTACGATCGATCGGAGATAAGTGTGCGATCGATCGCATGCGGTAGCAGATTCCAAAATTGAGGGTTTTAACCCTTGATCTATTTGAGGGTTTTCATTTGGAGGTTTTGCTAACCTAGAGGAGAGGAATAGAAGGGAGAGGAAAAAGGGGTTTTCCAAGAGGATTTTGGATTGGAGTGAAGGATTAACTCCACATTTCTCCCCCAAATCTCAAGGTCTTCCTAATCCAAGCTCAAGCACCACGTGGAGTTCTCTTCCAAGCTAGGCAACGCCTTCCACGAGCCACTTCGAGGGTTTTCTTCGCTCTATTGAGGTCGGTACCCTATACTAACCTTCTAGTTCACCTATTCTCCTTGTTTTCTTTCATTTGATGATTTTCCCTAAATTTCTAAACAAGATAAGGAGAATGGATGGATGGATGTTGGATGTGAATGGGCGATTGGATGCCATGTGTTTGTTGGAATGAATGAAATGGGAAGGGTATTGGACCAATAACAAACGTACATGTATGCTATGAGCTTAACACACCTAGAAATCCAAGATTTAGGTATCAACCATAATGCACATACCAAGTGTTTGATGAAATGCCTCAATGAAGAAGATGATGCTTTATTTGAGAAAATGTATGTGTGAACTTCTTGATAGATTAAATGCTTATTGGTTTGATTTAATTATTGATCAATTGAAGTGTTCTCAATACAATTGTCATATTTAATTATACACGGTCCCACGAGCACGGCATGCATGACATGTTTTATCGGTATTTTCTAGAAAGAGACTTAGAGGTAGGACATATCCTACGATATGTTTTACCTCGCTTTTGGCAAGAACATAGCATGGCATGGCATGAACATTTAGGAAGAAGGGTCTCCCTTCCCTCACAAGTAGTTTACTTTTCCGAGCAAGCAAGCATGACATGACATGAACATTTAGGAAGAAGGGTCTCCCTTCCCTCTCAAGTAGTGTATTTTCTGAGCAAGTAAGCATGATACAAGCATGACACGCATGACATGGCATGACACGTATAGCACAATAGACAAGTTTTCAAGTACGAAAATGGTATCTTAAGTCAAGTCAAGTGCACAAGGTTTCAAGGGTTTTATCGGCTTTTACGAAATACAAGCATGACTATATACTGCCTTACTTTCCTGTTATGATATAAATTGCTTCCTACCTTATATGGTTATTGCTTTGCCATGGCTGTTGGTTAGTGTTTGGTACCCGCTGAGTATTCCATGCTCAGCCGTACTTCTTATATCGGCAGGTGATAGTGGAGCGGCTGCTCCTTTTGACAACTGTGCTCCTGGCCCATGAGTGGAGGAGGAGTACGCTGAGGAGCCTATGGAGGAACCTCAGGGCGAGGGCTACTATTAGGTTATGGTAGATTCTGAGTGGTTAGCTGTGGGTGAGCATGAGAGATTTATATCATGTATTTTGGCGGGCATGTCTGCACTTTCTTTTGATTTCACTCTTGTACAAACTTGGATCATGTATATACATAGAGGTTTGATTTGTCTTCCGCTATACTATGTTAGAGTATGTTTCTGCTATTTTTGTCCTCTATTGTATATGCTCAGTGTGTTTTGCAGGATGGTTTGCCAAGCATGTCATGTAGGTCATGACAAGTCATCCAAGATTCACTCTAACTCCTAGGGTGGGTTTTGGGTCGCGACAGAAGTGGTATCAGAGCCTAGGCTTTAGGTCTTTAGGGTCACGTAGAATCTTATACCACGGCTTGACAAGAGCATATGTTGGGAAACAAGTGAGGAAGTAAGCCGGAAGCGAGTCATGATTCCAAGTATAAGACTAAACTTTAGTCTTAGTTTAAAACGGTTGTTTCAACCAAGTACGGGTGTTAGAGACGCTAGAACACCAAAGTATAATATGATAAATACTCCGATGACTTGATGTGATGTATGCTATTATTATATAATTTATACAATTGAATTATGATGAGTTGAACCAATGCGACAAATTGTGGTTTCAAGTTAGACTCATGTGGTGCTATTGTTCTCTGGACATTAGTCATGAGAGGGGGCACACGGGGTCGTGGACCACATACCCGAGCTTCATCTTCTTCTCCAAATGAGGTTGAGCAGCCGGACCTCTCCCAGGTCTTAGGCTCTATTGTTGAGACTCTCGCCATCCTGGCGGCTTGGTAGACTATTCCATCATCAGCGGCACCTACTCCACCGCCCGCAGCTCCAGTACATCGTACCACTGGAGTCGAGGCGTTTCGGAGATTAAGGCCTCCATCTTTTCAAGGGAGCGTGGACCCTCTTGCCACAGAGGCATGGATTCTCCAAGTGGAGAAAATATTCGCAGTTCTCTCGCCGACAGAGGAAGAGAAAGTGGCATGGGCAGTTTTCATGCTAGAGGGCAAGGCCCACCATTGGTGGCTGTCCGCATTGAGGACACGGGATTTGACTATGCAGGGTCAACCTTGGACTTGGGAGGAGTTCAAGGATACTTTTTATAAGAAGTATTTTCTGATTGGAGCTCGGGAAAAGAAACAGAGAGAATTAATCAACCTTGAGCAAGGTTCGATGTGAGTAGCACAATATGAGGCCAAGTTCTCGGAGCTATCACGCTTTGCGACTCACATGGTTGCCACCGAGGCAATGAAGGCGAGAAGTTTTGAGCAAGGGCTCAAGGATGTTATCATAGAGAAGGTCTCGATTTTCAGACATGCTACCTACCATGAGGTAGTAGACAAGGCCTTATTGGTCGAGGTCAATTCAGAGACCATGTCCAAGAAGAGGGAGTTGGCGAGAGGCCAACCTGGTAGTTCAGCACCACCGGAGAGGCGGGCCCAGACTGGTCCTTATCAGTATACGTGGCCAGCACCATCGATGAGGCCATCTTATGCACCCCCAGTCCCACTGTCGTACATGCCTCAGGCACCACGACCTCAGGCTCTTCCAGTCCCACGGCCAGTTGCACCTCATGTGGCGAGATACGCTACACCTCTGGACCCTCCGACTTACACATATGAGGTCTGCACCTCATGCGGCCGAAGGCATCCGGCAGGAGATTGCCGAAGAGCATCGGGTGGATGTTATCATTGCGGTCGCCAGGGCCATATAATTAGGGAGTGCCCTACCCGGCATTTACCAGGCTAGTCTCAAGTTATTAGGCCCCCAGCACGCCCAACAGGATCATATCAGTGGTCATCTCATCCTGCACGGTCTGCACCTCCGCCTCGCCAGGCGAATCAGGGGTGATTTTTTGCCTTGACAGAGGGTGATGCACTTGCATCCGATGATGTGGTGCAAGGTACGCGTTTAGAGTTATTCATTTAACCGCGATTATTATGGTGTGCCTTATTCCTTGTGTACGTATATGGCATGTTATATATATCTATGTATCTATATGTATACGCTGTTGATGTATGGATTGACTTAGCTAGCTAAATTTTCAGGAACCTTACTAGTCAATGAATGTTTAGCTCGAGTATTGATCGACATCGGGTCTACTCATTCATTCATATCGCCGAGTTTCTCTCAAGGCATTTCATTCGAGCCTAGCCAGCTGGAACCGGAGTTAGCCGTTTCGACTCCTCTCGACAAAACAGTAGTAGCAGATAAAGTGTGTAGAAATAGTGTGGTTCAAGTGGGGAGCCACGAGTTGGCGGTTGATCTAATCATCCTCAGATTTCAAGACTTCGATGTCATCTTGGGAATGGATTGGTTGGCAACACATCATGGGCATGTGGCTTGTTTCGAAAAGATGGTGTTCTTCCGGCCAGTGGAAGGCAAGCCATTTCATTTTCGGGGGTTGAGAAGTAGAGATATCGCTCGCTTTGCGGCACTAAGCTTAGCGAACCCCAAGGCAAAGGACTCTTCGACTATCCCGGTCATGAGTGAATTTCTGGATGTATTTCCAGAGGAGTTGCCAGGATTGCCTCCAGACAGGGAGATTGAGTTTGTGATCGAGCTTGCACCAGGCACAGCTCCTATATTCAGGGCTCCGTATAGAATGGCCCCTATTGAACTCAAGGAGTTGAAGACTCAGTTGGAGGAATTACAAGGCCTTGGTTTCATTCTACCAAGTGTCTCACCGTGGGGTGCCCCGGTGTTATTTGTTAAGAAGAAGGATGGCTCGATGCGGATGTGCTTCGATTACCGTCAATTGAACAAGGTCACTATAAAGAATAGGTATCTATTGCCTAGAATTGATGACTTGTTCGATCAGTTGAAAGGAGAAAGATTTTTCTCAAAGATCGATCTTTGGTCGAGTTATCACCAATTGAAGATTAAGGCCGAGGATGTGCCTAAAACTGCTTTTCGGACTCGATACGGACACTACGAGTTCTTGGTGATGCCTTTTGGTCTCACAAATGCGCCGACAGCCTTTATGGATTTAATGAATCGGGTGTTCAGGCCATATCTAGATCTATGTGTGATCGTGTTTGTCGACGATATCTTGGTGTACTCCCAGACACGGGAAGATCACATGTGAGATCTTCGCCTTGCTTTGGAAATGCTGAGAGAGCACAAGCTGTATGCCAAGCTTAGCAAGTGTGAATTTTGATTGGAAGAGGTGGCATTCCTAGGCCACGTTGTTTCTGCGGAAGGCATATCGGTAGATCCAAAGAAGATAGAGGCAGTCATGAGTTGGGCAAGGCCCAAGAGTGTCACAGAGATACGCAGTTTCCTTGGGTTGGCAGGCTACTACAGGAGATTCGTAGAGGGTTTCTCCAGCCTTGCGTTTCTCCAGCCTTGCGGCACCGCTCACTTATTTGACAAGGAAGAATGTGAAATTTGTATGGAGTGATAAGTGTGAGATCAGTTTCACGGAACTGAAGAAGAGGCTTACCACGGCCCCCGTCCTTACAGTGCCATCCGGACATGGTGGTTATGAGGTGTACAGTGATGCCTCGCATGTTGAACATGAGTGTGTGCTCATGCAACACAAGAAAGTCATTGCCTATGCATCCAGGCAATTGAAGGAGCATGAAATGAATTATCCCATGCACGACTTGGAACTTGCCGCAGTCGTGTTTGTACTCAAGATTTGGTGCCATTACCTTTATGGGGTAGAGTTCTATGTGTTCACGAATCACAAGAGCCTCAAGTACCTCTTTTCCCAAAAAGAGCTAAACCTAAGGCAAGGCGTTGGATGGAATTTTTGAAAGACTATGAATGCACCATCCAATACCACCCGGGCAAAGCGAATGTAGTGGCGTACGCTTTGAGTAGAAGACCTTCAGGTTTATTGGCACACATGTTGGTGCAAGAATGGAAGTTATTGGAAGACTTGGCTAATCTGGACATCAGTGTGAATGATAGTATCCGTGGTCCTGTTTTGGAAAATGTTACGGTTCGGCCGTACATTATAGATTTGATCCAAGAGTATTAAGCTATGGATACTGACTTGTTGGCTTACCGGGACAAGGAAGTTGCCAAGGGTAGTGAGGACTTTTCTATCACTAGCCAAGGTGCTACTACGTTTAAAGGAAGGCTGTGTGTTCCGGCCAATGCGGATCTACGACGAGAAATTTTGGATGAGGCCCACCGGGCAAAGTACACAGTGCATCCAGGGGGTACAAAAATGTACCGGAACCTCAAGAGTCACTTTTGGTGGCGGAATATAAAGAGGGATGTTGCAGAGTATGTAGCACGGTGTTTAGTGTGCCAGCAGGTGAAGGTAGAGCACTTGAGACCCGCCGGTCTATTGCAGTTTCTCCCGATCCCGAGTGGAAATGGGAGCACATATCCATGGACTTCATTGTGGGATTGCCAAGGATGGCAAGGAACTCAGATGCGATATGGGTTGTGGTGGATCGTTTAACAAAGTCCACGCACTTCTTGCCTTACTGAACTACTTTCAACTCTAGTCAGTTGGCCGCACTTTATATCAAGGAAGTGGTTAGGCTACACGGGGTGCCAATCAGTATTGTGTCAGATCGGGATCCAAGATTCACGTCAAGATTCTAGAAAAGTTTTCAGGAAGCTATGGGTTCCCGACTTGATTTCAGCACCGCCTTTCATTCACAGACAGATGGACAAACTGAGAGAGTAAACCAAGTTATCGAAGACATGCTTCGGGCGTGTATGTTGGATTTCAAGGGCAGTTGGGAAGAACGCCTGCCTTTGGTTGAATTCGCCTAAATAATAGCTATCAGGCGAGGATCCAAATGGCACCATTTGAGGCCTTATATGGGCGAAGCTGCAGGTCTCCTCTCTATTGGGATGAGGTAGGAGAAAGAAAGGTGTTGGGTCCGAAGTTGATCGAGCAAACTGCTAGTATAGTCAAGATCATCCGGGATCGGTTGAAAGCCGCTCAAGACCGCCAAAAGAGCTATGCGGACGTGTGCCGCAGGGACTTGGAACTCCGGGTTGGGGATCAAGTCTTTGTGAAGGTATCTCCTAGCAAAGGAGTTATGAGATTTGGCAGGCGAGGCAAGCTTAGTCCTCGATATGTTGGCCCGTTTGAGATCATCACGCAAGTTGGTGAAGTTTCTTACAGGGTAGCTCTTCCGCCTCACATGGCCGCAGTTCACAACGTTTTCCATGTGTCTATGCTTCGGAAGTACATTGCGGACCCTTCACATGTCCTAGAGTTGGAACCGTTGAAAATCCGAGAGGATCTCACTTTGGTTGAGAAGCCGGTTCATATATTGGATCGGAGAGATCAAGTGCTTCGCAATAAGACGATCTCATTGGTGCTCGTACAATGACAACATCATACTCGGGAAGAGGCCACATGGGAGCGTGAAGCCGAAATCAAAGCGAAGTACCCGGAGTTATTTGAATAGGTCTTGTTTTTGATATGTAATGATGTTTTGGGATTTGTAATGCAAATGTAGTCCAAATTTTGAGGATGAAATTTTTATAAAGGGGGGAGGATGTAGAGCCCCGGAACTTTTGCTATGTATTGGAACTCATGCTAATGCATTTTTGCCTTTGTAATCCTCCTATTTCTATGAAATGAGAAAATTTAAAGAACTCTAAGTGTTAAAAGGTAGTGTTCCCAAGTCGGATATGTCGAAAACCTAAGTTACTGAATTTCATTTGCGGATCAGTCAACTTTAGGGGCAATTCGTTTAATAAAAAAGAAGAAATTGGAAATTCTGAAATATCAAGAATGTTCCTTTTCGAAAGATGAATCCAACGCAAGTTGAATCGTCAAAATCGGGCAATCGAGTCAAAAGTTATGGCCAAATTACTATAGGGAAAAATATGAGAAAACAACAAAATCTGAAGGGTGCGATCGATTGCAAGTCAGGTGCGATCGATCGTATGCAGGCGAAATGGGTTCCAAACTCTCGGGGTCATATGCGATAGATGGATCCCCAGGTGCGATAGATCGCAGGGATCTGCGATCGATCGCAAGAGTATGCGATCAATCGCATGAAGGGGGAAATCAGACCAGAAATGTTTGGGTGTGCGATAGATCGCATCCAGGTGCGATCAATCGCAAGGAGCTACGATCGATCGCAGATAAGTGTGCGATCGATCGCATGCGGTAGCAAATTCCGAAATTGAGGGTTTTAACCCTTGATCTATTTGAGGGTTTTCATTTGGGGGTTTTGCTAACCTAGAGGAGAGGAAGAGAAAGGAGAGGAAAAAGGGGTTTTCCAAGAGGATTTTGGATTGGAGTGAAGGATTAACTCCACATTTCTCCCCCAAATCTCAAGGTCTTCCTAATCCAAGCTCAAGCACCACGTGGAGTTCTCTTCCAAGCTACGCAACGCCTTCCATGAGCCACTTCGAGGGTTTTCTTCGCTCTATTGAGGTCAGTACCCTATACAAACCTTCTAGTTCACCTATTCTCCTTGTTTTCTTTCATTTGATGAGTTTCCCTAAATTTTTAAACAAGATAAGGAGAATGGATGGATGGATGGATGTTGGATGTGAATGGGCGATTGGATGCCATGTGTTTGTTGGAATGAATGAAATGGGAAGGGCATTGGACCAATAACAAACGTACATGTATGCTATGAGTTTAACACACCTACAAATCCAAGATTTAGGTATCAACCATAATGCGCATACCAAGTGTTTGATGAAATGCCTCAATGAAGAAGATGATGCTTTATTTGAGAAAATGTATGTGTGAACTTCCTGATAGATTAAATGCTTCTTGGTTTGATTTAAGTATTGATCAATTGAAGTGTTCTTGATACAATTGTCATACTTAATTGTACACGGTCCCACGAGCACGGCATGCATGACATGTTTTATCGGTATTTTTAAGAACGAGACTTAGAGGTTAGACATATCCTACGATATGTTTTACCTCGCTTTTGGCAAGAATATAGCATGGCATGGCATGAACAATTAGGAAGAAAGGTCTCCCTTCCCTCACAAGTAGTTTACTTTTCCGAGCAAGCAAGCATGACATGACATGAACATTTAGGAAGAAGGGTCTCCCTTCCCTCACAAGTAGTTTACTTTTCCGAGCAAGCAAGCATGACATGACATGAACATTTAGGAAGTAGGGTCTCCCTTCCCTCACAAGTAGTTTATTTTCTGAGTAAGTAAGCATGATACAAGCATGACACGCATGACATGGCATGACACGCATAGCACGATAGACAAGTTTTCAAGTACGAAAACAGTATCTTAAGTCAAGTCAAGTGTACAAGGTTTCAAGGGTTTTGTAGCACCCCGGACTTTTTTCATCATTAATGAATAGCACCTTCGTAGCTAATTGGCCGTTTTTGTAGTCTAATTAATAAATAAGGGAGAAATCGGAAATTCTAAAATGTCAGAAATGTTCGTTTTCGAAAGACGGATCCAACGCAAGTTGAATCGTCGAAATCCGACGAGCGAGTCAAAAGATATGGTTAAAACAGTCCAGACGTACAGAGCACCGATCGCTCGGTCCAGTCAGCGATCGATCGGTCCATAACCGATCGATCGGTAGCTATCGCACGGTCAGAAATTTTGTATGGGGAAATTTTCCAGAGAGTGAGTTTTTGACCGATCGATCGGTCAATAACACCGATCGCTCGGTAGGCAACCGATCGATCGGTCATAACCACCGATCGCTCGGTCTTCGCGTTTTTGCAGAAATTTTAGTAAGGGCGTTTTCGTCTTTTGGGTGTTAAACCCTTACCCATAAGGGTTTGCTCGACCCTTTGAGCCCTCATTCACCTCACTTAGAAGGTTTTGAGAGAGAAGAAGAGAGAAGAAGGGGGATTTACATCTAGGGTTTTCCACTTGAGAGAATCAAGGGTTTTAGAACCCTAGAACCGTTCTAAAGGCTTGGATTCTCCAAATCCAACATCAAGCTCGTGTGGAGTACCTCGTCCAAGCTAGGGCAGCGTTTCTACATCATCCTCAAGGATTTTCTTTCCCTTTCCAAGGTTAGTACACTCTTCCTAGTTACTTTGGTAATAACCAAGGATTTTTCTAAGTAAATATGTGTTAGATCTTTCCCATTGCTCTCTTGTGTTGGTATGTGTTAAATCCCTAAAACATAAACAAGATAATACAAACAAATGGTGGAACGTATGAATGGATGAGGAGTGGAGGCAATTGGATGCCATGTTTTGATGTGTTGAATGATGGGAAAAATGGTGGAAGGGCATATTACGCATAATGAACACACCCCAAGTGTTTGATAAAATGTTCGAATGAGAAAATATGAAATAACTAAAGGTAAAAAGGTTGAATACCACATGTTTGATAGAATGCATGAATAAACTAAGATTTGAAAGCATGAGTCACATAAATGTTCCCCATTTGGCAAGTTGTATGCATGTGTTTATTTCGCTTCTTAAATTCTCATGTGAGTTGAAAATTGTTAAAATGCTATATGTCATCATGAGTTCACGATTGCTATGCACGAGCACATATGTAGATGGATGATATTGTCAAGGAGGTTGGTAGCCCCGGTTAAGGGTGCTAACCTCTGGCTCATAAGAAAAGGAAATGATATTGTCAAGGAGGTTGGTAGCCCCGGTTAAGGGTGCTAACCTCTGGCTCATAAGAAAAGGAAATGATACTGTCAAGGGGGTTGGTAGCCCAGGGATGTGTGGGTGCTAACCCCTGGCTCATAAGAAAGGTATTGTACTGTCAAGGAGGCTGGTAGCCCAGGGATGTGCGGGTGCTAGCCTCTGGCTCATAAGAAGTGTATTGTACTGTCAAGGGGGTTGGTAGCCCAGGGATGTGCGGGTGCTAACCCCTGGCTCATAAGAAAGGTATTGTACTGTCAAGGAGGCTGGTAGCCCAGGGATGTGCGGGTGCTAGCCTCTGGCTCATAAGAAGTGTATTGTACTGTCAAGGGGGTTGGTAGCCCAGGGATGTGCGGGTGCTAACCCCTGGCTCATAAGAAAGGTATCGTACTGTCAAGGAGGTTGGTAGCCCAGGGATATGCGGGTGCTAACCTCTGGCTCATAAGAAATATTGAAAGGACAACTCAAAGAGGAATTGTGTGATGCATAGACATGTTTTAGTTTCATAATAATTATGACTTGATAAAATGTTTATGTATTATGTTGCTTTACATAATTATGATCTGTACTATTCCATCACTTGTATATGTTATTTGTTCGTTATTACCATTGTTAGTTAGGGGCTTGTACTCGCTGAGTATTCCATACTCAGCCGTACTTTCATGTCGGCAGGTGCCCGAGTCCCTCTCGACATTTGTGATCCGGGTCCTTGGATAGAGGAGGACTATGGCGAGGAGGAACCTCATGAGGATCTAGTAGTCGAGCCTCAGGCAGAGGCGAGAGACTTAGACCATTGGCCCCACGGGGATGACTATTGAGCGAGACAAAGTTGTATTTTGTCTTTTGTATTTTGTTGGGTGGGTCTGTCCACCTTAGGCTTAGACGTGTTTTGTATTTATGTTAACTTGGAATACTACAGTTTGGATCATTATAAAGAAAAGAAAATTTTAGTTTTCGCTTCCGCAAATTATGTTTAGCTTCCGCGCTCTGATTATCATTGTTTATTCCCTTATTTATCTTGTTCATTACAGGATGGTTTGGCAGGTTTGTATAGTCCACCTAAAGTATCCCTAAACTCCTAGGGGGTATTTTGGGGCGTGACAGAGGTGGTATCAGAGCTCTAGGCATTAGAGTCCCTAGGGTCGCTTAGTTCTAGATACCATAATTGAACAAGGCATTAGGTGTAGGAAAGAGTTGTACTCCAAGTATAGACTAACAAGTTAGTCTTAGTCAAAATAGGTTGAACTTCAACCAAACTTAGAATCCTACGCTAGGAACACGACATGTATGTTATGATATGATGTTGTATACAATGTGTGCTTAAATTGTATTGTGCTTATTAAATATGTCTGATGAATATATATTAAGTGAATTGCGAAATTGTATTAAATGCGTATCCAAGTTAGACTCATGTGGTACTGTCGTTCTCAGGATCACATCATGAGACGCGGTGCTCGGGGTCGCGGATACAATACGAGGGGAAGTGGAAGTGATGCCCCTTCCGGTGACGAACAACCCGATTTTGCCCAAGCTTTTGCATCTATAGCCGAGACCTTGGCTATGTTAGCAGCAAGGCCGGTTGCCGTTACTCCTTCTACGCCTCCGCCACCTCCGGCACACCATGCTTCAGGATTGGAGGCATTTAGGAGATTGCGTCCTCCTACCTTCTTAGGTACTACTGACCCCATGGTCGCCGAGGCATGGGTGATGCAATTGGAAAAGATTTTTAGAGCGCTCCACTGCACGGATGAACAGAGAGTGGACTGGGCCACCTTCGTGATGGAAGGTGCGGCCGAGCATTGGTGGAGAGCCGCACAGAGACAGAGGGAGTCCACCAGGGCGGGGGAGCCGTGGACATGGCCGGAATTTTTGGATGTCTTCTATAAGCAGTATTTTCCAGCAGCTGTCAAAGAACAGAAGGAGATTGAATTCATGACTCTTGAACAAGGAGAGTTGAGTGTGGCCGATTATGAGGCTACCTTCGTGGAGTTGTCGAGATTCGCACCTCACCTAATTGCATCGGAACATATGCGAGTCAGGAAATTTGAGCGGGGATTGAAACCCTCCATTAGAGACAGGGTCTCGATGTTCCAGGTGGCTACCTGGGGAGAGGTTGTGAGCAAGGCGAAGCTTGCCGAGAAGAATTCGGAAGAATTCTTCAAGAGAAGGGATGTGGCTCGAGGCCAATCGAGTAGTTCGGGGTCAGCAGAGAAGAGGGCTAGGGCAGCCCCATATCAGGCATCCAAGCCAATACGGTCACAGAGGCCTCCCTTGACATCACAGGTATCTCGGCCTACCACTACACCGGTACCTCGTCCCACACTTTCACAGGCCACCCGATATGTTCCACCTTCATCCTCATCGGCATTTGAGGAGTGCTCCTATTGTGGTCGGAGTCACCGGATTGGTGAATGTCGGAGGATTTCCGGTGGGTGCTTTCACTGTGGAGATGTGAACCACATGGTCAGGGATTGCCCACGCAGGCAGCTGCAGCCTATCCAACCCCAAGGGAGTAGGCCCCCAGTTCGTCAGGATTCCCAGTCGGGATCCTCACAGGCTTCTGCGTCTAGGCCTTCACGACCCACGTTATCCACTCCACCACCTCGTAGGGCAAACCAGGGTCAAGTTTTTGCCTTGTCGGAACGGGATGCACGTGCATCTGACGATGTCGTGCAAGGTACGCTATCATGCTAAAGTTTCGAGTTGTAATTGGCTGTTATTATGTAATGTGATTGCTTATATGTATGACATGCTACCTATACTTATGTGTTATTGCGTGAAATCTATTAACGTGAATTTAATTAATCACACAGGCGCGTTATTAGTGAATGAATGCCTAGCTCGAGTGTTGATCGACACAGGATCCACTCATTCCTTTGTATCGCCTAGCTTTGCGAAAGGATTTCCAACCAAGTCCAGTCAGTTGAAGCATGAATTAACCATCTCCACACCGCTCGGCAAGTCAGTGGACACGGACCGTATATATAGGGACTGTGTAGTCCAAGTGGGACAGAATGAGTTGTTAGCCGACCTCATCATCCTGGACTTCCAAGACTTGGATTTCGATGTCATACTTGGTATGGATTGGCTATCGGCTCACCACGGACATGTGGCATGTTTCGAGAAGATGGTGAACTTTGAGCCGATGGGAGTTAAGCCATTTCACTTTCGAGGGTTGAGGGAAAGAGACATTGCTCGCCTCGCAGCTTTGAGCTTAGCAAACCCAGAAGCACAAAACTCCTCGGTCATTCCGGTCGTGAGTGAGTTCTTGGATGTGTTTCCGGAGGAACTTCCCGGATTGCCTCCGGATCGGGAGATTGAGTTCGCTATAGAGCTTACTTCAGGCACCTCTCCGATTTCAAGGGCACCATATAGAATGGCCCCAATAGAGCTTGAGGAATTAAAGAAGCAAATTGAGGAGTTACAACAACTTGGTTTCATCCAACCAAGCGTGTCACCATGGGGAGCTCCGGTCCTCTTTGTGAAAAAGAAAGACGGGTCAATGAGAATGTGCATAGATTACCGGCAGTTGAACAAGATAACTATTAAGAATCGTTATCCTTTGCCTCGGATAGATGACTTGTTTGACCAACTGAAGGGAGCGAGATTTTTCTCCAAGATTGATCTTAGATCGGGGTATCATCAATTAAAGATCAAGGCGGCAGATGTCCCGAAGTCGGCTTTCAGGACTCGGTATGGGCACTACGAGTTCCTTGTCATGCCTTTTGGGCTGACGAATGCACCGGCGGCGTTCATGGATTTGATGAACCCGGTGTTCCGATCGTACTTGGATCGATGTGTGATTGTGTTCATAGATGACATTTTGGTGTATTCCCAGACACGGGAAGATCACGCACGAGACCTTCGTCTTGCTCTGGAGATATTGAGAGAGCATAGGCTATACGCTAAGTTAAGCAAGTGTGAATTTTGGTTGGAGAAGGTGGCATTCCTAGGCCACGTAGTGTCGGCCGAGGGTATTTCTGTTGACCCGGCAAAGATAGAGGCAGTTATGATATGGGAGAGACCCAAGAGCGTCACGGAGATACGGAGTTTTCTTGGGTTGGCAGGCTATTATCGGAGATTCGTGGAGGGATTCTCCAGTTTGGCTGCACCTCTCACTTACCTGACGAGAAAGAATGCTAAGTTTAGTTGGAGCGACAGATGCGAAGCGAGCTTCCAAGAGTTGAAGAAACGCCTCACCACGGCCCCCGTCCTTAGTGTGCCATCCGGAGTGGTGGTTTTGTGGTTTACAGTGATGCCTCGCACGTGGGGTTGGGATGTGTACTTATGCAGCACGGCAAAGTCATTGCTTACGCCTCCAGGCAATTGAAAGAGCATGAGAAGAATTATCCCACTCACGATTTAGAGCTCGCCGCGGTTGTGTTTGCCTTGAAGATTGGCGACATTATCTCTATGGGGAACAGTTCGACGTATTTACGGACCATAAAAGCTTGAAGTACCTGTTCTCTCAAAGGAATTGAATTTAAGGCAGAGGAGATGGGTAGAGTTTTTGAAGACTACGAATGTTCCATTCAATATATCCGGCAAGGCGAACGTTGTCGCCGATGCTCTTAGCCGGAAGCCCACTGGACTTTTGGCGCACATGATGCTGAGGGAATGGAGGTTGTTAGAAGATGCATCCAACCTCGACATCAGTTTTAGTCTCCCTACTTTTGGGCCAGTAATGGCTAACATCACAGTTAGGCCATATATCCTAAGCATGACCAGGGAGTTGCAGGGAATGGATGCCGAGCTACTGTCTTACTGAGACCAGTCAGTTAAAAGTGGCAGCAAGGATTTTGCGGTGAGGATGATGGAATTATCACTTTCAAGGGAAGAGTATGTGTCCCAGCCGATGAGAAGCTTAAGCGAGAAATCTTGTACGAGGCTCACCGGTCCAAGTACACCGTTCACCCCGGGGGTACCAAGATGTATAGGGACTTGAAGAAGCACTTTTGGTGGCGAAACATGAAGCGAGAAATAGCGGGGTACGTGTCCCGGTGCTTGGTGTGCCAACAAGTCAAGGCCGAGCACAGGAGACCAGCGGGTCTGTTGCAGTCTCTCCCTATTCCCGAGTGGAAATGGGAACATATCTCTATGGACTTCATCGTGGGGTTGCCAAAGACAGTTAAAAAGACTGATGCGATATGGGTTGTGGTTGACAGACTCACGAAGTCCGCCCATTTCTTACCGTACCGGACTACATTCAACTCAAATCAGTTAGCTGCCTTGTACATCAAAGAGATAGTCCGATTGCACGGAGTGCCAGTGAGCATTGTCTCAGACCGAGATCCAAGGTTCACATCCAGGTTTTGGAGAAGCTTTCAGGATGCATGGGGTCAAGGACTAGACTTTAGAACGGAATTCCTCAACAGACGGATGGGCAACCGAAATGTGGAGAGGAATAAGATTTAGTGAAACATGCAATCAGTGCATGTATGCTAGACTCGAGGGAAGTGGGTGGAGACACCTACCTTGGTGGACATCGCATACAACAATAGTTTTCAGGCAAGCATACGAATGGAACCCTT